>JAGJTL010001381.1:1128473-1161016 GCA_022063505.1 Calosoma granatense
GGGGTGAACGAGCAGCATCAACAGGCAAGGGGCGCGGGGGGGGGGGAGCGAGGGAGGAAGAAGAAGCATGCATCCTGAAGGGCATACCACTACGTCACATCACACACATATCAAATGCACTGTGCTTTGTGAAGTAGTGGCACGCACTAAACGGATATATCAACCAACACCAATATACTGTAGCAGTACCAGTACCAAGTACGAGAGCAGGGCAGCCATCACCAAGGGACAAACATCCATCATTAACACCAACACCAACAGTACTAAATTACTTACAAAATAATAATACATTCTTACAACTACAAAAATAATTAAAAAACTTAATAAATAGCACTGACCACATGCATACTTGATCGATGATGTCCAGTGCTATCAAATTAATTTCAGAGATTGTTTTTTTTCCTAATTGTACCACACACATGCACTACACTAGAAAAAATCATTAAAAGTCTACTTCGTTTCATCACATAATAACATAGTTCATCTACGAACGGAAATAGATACGAAAAAAAAAATCTATTACAAAAAATATATTCTAATTTATAATTAATTTATCTTTCCGCGTGTAGTTTAATACATATTTAAAGCATTTTTAGATGAAATCAATTCAATCTTTGATTAATTAAAGATAAAATAAGGTAGTGTTAACAATTCAAAACAAAAATAGTCTAAATACGTTCCTGTATAACCGCTTTCGCTGGTAACAGCTCTGAGGTCAGGGAGACGTGTGTCTCCTTGGCTATCAGATTATAAAAACCTATTAAAAAATTAATAAATGAATTTGAAACGGTTGAAGAAATAAACAAAAACAATGGCACATGTACCGCGCAACATGATTGACGTAAACCTTCAATTATAAACGACATACACACAGCGCCATTAAATCGAGAGAACTACCAACCACTTTACAATACGACAGAAACCATTCAGACATTTACAAAAATAACTACCATTTACTCCGGCACTCGCCATAACACAGCACAACTATACGTACGTAACAGGGTGTCTAAAGGATTAAACGCTAGCAAAAATATTTCAGCAACATTACACGCTACTATTCAGAATTAATTTTACTTCCATTAGCGAAATTATGTAACTATTAATAAAGCATTTTCTTTACCGAGATTCAAAAATATGCGACAATTGTGCACTGTTGAAATAATTAATCAAAAAAGTGAATTAAAAAGCATTTAATGTAGATTAAATTTTTCAGCAATTCTTTCTAAATTGTATTGCTGAAAAACTAAGCTCTGATGACGGAATTATATTTAATAAACTATTAATAAATATTCTACGAACTGCACTTGGAAATATAAACTCTAGTTTTATATAAATATGAATATGTATAACAATTTAAAATATAGCCTGTATCAGGAAGCAATGCTTAAATTAACATATAAAATCAAACAAGTTATTTCCTGAATAGTTAAACTTGCACTTTATATATTTTGAAGTACAACAAACCAGTATACACTGATATAAGTCCGTATGAATGAAACAGATATAAGTTTTCACTTAAGTTCCACGGATACAGGTGCCTTAAGGCGCATATTGTCCACAAACTGATCATATCTGTCCAGGAACTCATAATCAATTACTGTTAAAAAATAATTGAAATTCCTTTACGTATATACCACGATTCCTATATTATATACTAGAAATTTATTTTTAATACTGCTTCATTAATTACTAAGCGAAAAAGAATTTTAAATATTTTAAATATTTTTTGCATTATTTTAATAATACGAAGATAAAGTCAAGAGTGTTTATTACTGAAATTGTTTAAAATTCTGACAACGTTATATATGTATATGAAAACATAGAACATGTACAATATAGATTATACTGGTCATAACTTTCTCGTAAGGTGTAAAAATGTTACACAACATTGTATCTGTATGCATTTGTTAAGACATTTGAGTATTTGTGTGGCGGTAAAGTGGCTACATATAAAGATTACAAGAGTGAGAGAGAGAGAGAGAACATCACGTATATTACGCTACACATATACCTGTTTGGACCTGTACTGTTCAGAAAGAGTTAGTACCTTTCGCTTGTGTCCCCGAATATACATATGTATGTATGTAAGTAGCTTACAACTGACACCGCGCATCAAATTCACTTCTTGATGGTATAAGGATTTAGAATCTACTCTCTTTGACACTAACAACATTTCACACGGTACTTTACATTAATAAATAAACAATTACATAACAAACTATAAGTGATCATAAATAAGCCATAAGTGTCAAGAAATTCATTAAAAAATAACTAAATATTATTGAATGTCCATGTATAATTTTAATATACATACTTTAAAGACTCTAAAGATAAAATGTGATAAAAATAATTGTAAACTATATTTGTCATTTATATAAATGTATGTATACGATAATATATTAAACATGTTTCACAAATTATCTGAACACTTTATTACAAGATATGTTAATTGTAAAACAATAGTATAAAGTAACTGTTATAAATAATTACTAAAGATATATGAATCAAAAATTATTAGAGTAATTCTGAAATTCCACGATAATTGAAATACAAATTCCTATATTGGGTATATTAGTCCTCAATAATCTATATGATATTACAGTATGAATTAATAATATATTGAAAAGAATTTTTATTGTTTGTTCATATTTATATTTCTTATCACTTTATATATAATCATTAAATTAATAACTGTAGTTTGTTTTTTTTCCGAAGAAATATCTCAAACTTTCCTTTTTATAAACATAAATAAAAATAAAACAAAATTCTAAATGTGAAAATTGAAACCTTCACTTTTTAAACACCAGTATGATATACAACATTTTCACATTGGTGTTTCTCTAATACCCGCATCTGAATTAAAATATTTCTATACTCCTTGACTAAATATAAAAATAGACAAGCCTAACATTTAGTTAACATACACTTACAGACATTATAAATTATAAAAGATGGTGTTTTCTTTTAACACGGAGTAAATGTGATAACAGTAGGTTGTATTCACACACACACACACACGCACCCTCTTCATTTTATGTAGGTTGTATGTGATTTGATTCTACACATGAGTATGAAGTAACTCTGCTATATATACCTATACATGTCTATACCTGTACGTACATACGTACATGTATGTATATATGTATGTGACGTACACGCCCTGCTTGTCAACCGCGTAATCATAACCGATAATTAAATATTTGCATCTCAGCAAGCGTTGGGTTTTGTTTCAAGAGTTAATATTTATATGATAATGAATACGTGATGTTATATTGTATTTCAATCGTGTTGTATTTATTTTGTGAACAGATCCGCGGTGAAAATAATATGCATTGAACGAAGAAGAGTATGCATAAGGTAATTTAATAATACATAATGCAAGTACATACATGTGGGTAGTGAAAATAAATACACAACATGAATCACAATCAAACATAATTAAATTTAAAACAATAAACTATAGACTAGACTCATACAAAATGTATAACTCTTTTGTATATTCACATGAAAATATTATTATAACTACAAAAAAATAAACATGCAATATTTTTCAACATTTCATTTATGTCATTAGAGAAAAAAAATTACAAAATAGAATTTTGCAAAAATTAACTACAACTCTGTACTTAACATTCATCGTCAAAATATCGGAAGTAAGTCATTTATTAACCTTGAATTTTATTATTCCTGTATGTAATAATAATCACGAAAAGCACAGTAGGTATTATTCGCAAAATCTATTGAAGCTTCATGTAGCAAGGTCAATAATGAATGAGTTGTTCATTAAGTATCGCTAGTAATTTTCTAACTTTTATCGTTTTTTTTCGTTATTACCTATCACATAATGTTTGCTCACGATATATTATTCATTTGACATGCGACTGCCGCTAATATAACTGATAGCACATTACGTAAATATGATGGCTACTTATTAAGTCTAAAAATATAAGTAAAAACACTAACTATAAATTATATCATTCATTACATGTGTACCTTCATATTTTATTTTAAAATTATGTCACTTGTTCAACGATATTATCAATTAATTTCAAACAGTAACATGTTTTATTTGCTTATTACGGTATTTGTAAGTCGGCCATATATATCTTATCATATTAATTAGTAACGCACTAGTCGACCTGATGTAACACGAAAATCAATTTAACAAATTTACAAAAACATACACACCAATTATTGCCACACATGAACCTGACACAACTTTGCTTAAATATTTGAATAACAAAAAATACATAATACACTAATGGCAAACACTTGTTATAATATCATCATAATTAATGTCTGTTAATATGGTTTGCTACAGTCAACATCCTACTATCATCTTAATATGTTAGCTAATTCATATTCAGAAATTTCAATCAGTTTAATTAAATATAAGTCGCACGTGTATAGAAAAAAAATGTTGTGGAAAACACACACAGATCACATAATTGTATGATCTTAAACATGAATTATATTTACTGACGTAACCGCAATGTTATTATAGCGAGATATTAAAAATTTTGTACACCTTCCGCCTTTCAATACAGATTCATTTCATTATATTTACATGCAGCTTATTAATATTCGTAAATTCCAAGCAACAATAACATTAGTTGAACTGGAAACTAGGCCAGGACGGTAAATATTACAACCGGTAACAGTATCTAATTCATTACAATTATGTGCACATGCGAAAATCGAAAATTAATATTCCATCACAAATGTAAAGTTTAAGATATAGACTATCTTAACAATGAACTCAAAGGTAAATATTATGAAAAATTAAAAGGCAATTTACCTTATGTCCGATTATCTAGAAGGAATACCCGGCTGCTAAGAAATAACTGTCACAATCCTGTCCATTCGTTCTTGAGAATTTCTGTTCAATATTTTGATAATGTTGACAGAATCACTCAATAATGCATCGATGTGTCACAGCAAAGTTCATATGCATAAAAAGTACAGGTACGGAACGCACAAACAACACCTCCACTCACCTCAACAACCCGCAACATACTGAAGTTTTTACCGCCAGGTATACCGTGTAGTTCTCTATGTGGCCGCATTCGATTTGCAGCGGCGCTAGCTCGCGTAGCGTTTAATCAGCATGTTTCTACATGACAGAAATTTGATCTTTTGCATGCTCATCGTTTTGATTTTTCAGTAGAATAAATAATGCACATATTTCTAACCGTGCATAATGAAGAAATAAAATACACGTAAACTTTCTATAAAACTTTATTTCATTGATATACGGTTATTTTTTTTATTTTTTTACACACATTCAGGCTCAAATCTCTCTGCTTTCAGTTCGTAATATAGATGATGATTATTTATGGAAACTGAGAGCAAAACACACAGTAATATGTATTTGAACATTTCAAATATAAAGAAATTTAGTACTTATAAGGAGTATCATGTCTGCACTTTAACTTAATACAATATTTTGTGTAAAATGTTTTATGGAAATTTATTCCAGAAGTAGGATAATACTACTTATGTAAGAAAATAATATTTTAATTAAATAAAATGAGAATGATACGAGTAAGAATGAAACAAAAAATGAAAGAAAACAATAATTATTTACATTTTATTATGTATCTGTAAAAAATACATTGTAATAAAATAATAATAATAATAATAATAAAAGGAAATGATACAAACCACGGTGTAATGATTAATATAAATAAATGTAATATTACTGAGTAGCCAAAACAGCTAAATACATAAATGACAATACAGCATACAGTCTTCAATCCTTGGAGGGATATAAAATGAAGTTAAATACTTACTTAAATAATATTAAATTATAACGTACACAACTGAACAAAACATATATGTATAATAATAATAATAATATTAAACTAACTCGGATATTTATGTTATAATTGTCACAAGTGAGGTAGTAACTGTTTACTTTTCATCCATCTATGCATATGAAACCAATTGTTATTGTGTGATCATTACTCAAATATTTCAATCATAGGTACACAAAAGCATTGTAGTAAATCCAGTACAGACTGAATTCTTCATAAAATATTTACATCATTCTCGATTACAAATTAATTATATAAAATCGGGAATTGTATTCAATTTATTTTATACATATGCCATTTCAATCATTTACAATTTCTACTACTCTAGCGTTCGTTTTTTTCCCTAATAAACAATCTATTCTGCAACTTGTAGTATACACTGGTCAATGTAATGTGATCATTACACTTACACTATATTACAATATTATAATAATAATGTAATGTTGTAGTGTATATATGTATACGCACACATACACACATATGGTATATTATATTGTATAGGAAGTTAAACTATTACTGTAATATTTACCACTACACTAACATTTCTCTCTCTCTCTGTCTGTCTGTGTTTAATGACTTTACACACAATGTGTATGTGTGTATCTCTCTAGCATATATATATATACATCATAACTACAAGCGACAGAATATTTGTTCAAATCGTCTACATTGCCTAATTAATTTCGCAAACATATATAAAACACCAATTAGAATAATTCAAATGTTTAAATATGTCATTGGAATCAAATGACTTGTGCCACACATCAACAAGCATACTCGTACTCTCAATAATTCTCTTTTCTCTTTATAAGAAAATACTCTAATCCATCTACTAACATGTATAGAAAAAACTTCAAACATTTCCAATAACTATTTACTTCACTTTTAAACCGTAGCTCCCTCGTACAATGAATACGTTATAGCCGAATTATAACTGAAATTTTCTCTTTTACATTTATAAGCACACACATTGTCATTTCATTCTCATCAAATAGTTATATTTATTTTATTTCAAAAAGCTTTCCAATTTTCTGCCACGATTCAAAAGCAAATGTGTGTTTCTTAGCACATAATGAAACCACTTCTGTATTATTCAGCAGTCAGTATATAATAATATGGTACATTGTGTCATGTGTCGGTGTCATACTAGTATGTGAATTTCAACAGAAATGGTTCATTACGGATCTGAGTATGCCAGCGTTCACATCAATCACTGTCCTAGTATTGTATTTTATTTATAAACTTTCAGCCTGGGAAATGATCGACTGAGTTTGGATACAATTTCCAATTTCACAAACAATTTTATAATTATTTAAAAGTATTACAATAAAAGTATATGCAAGTATATTTCATTTAACGTCAAATATATCTGATAGAAGTTAAATTTGTAACACAGTCTTGTTGAAGATTACTAAAGGTGGAGGAAATTAAATGCAGAATGAGTGCTCTCAATTGTTTTAGCTGAATGCAGAATCACTAAACCTGTACATATAATATCACAGCATTGTTGGTATACAGTCAAATGTCACTATAACAAATATGTATTTTCTTCACGACAGAACTATTGTTGATTGTTGTCTCTCTCTAACTATTTACACTTGATCATCACACTAAGTTTCATATGGAAAACACGTGTACCGAGGCACAGTAGTTGTTGTTATTGTTAAATATAGAAATTTTGATATGACACACCACCAATGTAGAATATATACATATATGAATATATTGAAATTTCACTGTATAATGCGTGCAATATAATCCCGAACTATTGATCACATTTTAGTCAGATTAGTGACTACGAAAACAGCATTCTATACAAGTATTCAGAACACAACGATTTTCATTAAAAATTTTATACAAAAACTCATTCTTATAAAAGTGTCATGTTCATAAAATGCCCTGAAATATACCGACATTAAAAATATTCGACATTTTACTTTGTTTCATCTTTAGAATAGCTAGTTCACTATCAGTGAAAAATATATGTACACTAAATTATTATTATAAATTATGTACTAAATTAATTATAATAATAGTTAATTAAGACATGACTAAACATGAAATGAAAACAAACAGTTGTCTGGTTGCTAAATCTGTTGTCACACAGAAGTTTATCCTCTAAATACTGTGTAAGGCTCTCTACGCATGTATGTAACTAAATGTATCGGTGGTTTAGTAGATTACTAAACAGTTTCACCAGCTATGTACATGTACAGTGTCTCCGTGTGTATGTTGATGAATGAAGTATGTATAATAACGTTATGAACAACCATTACATACATGTGGGCGATGTGTAATTAGTGAACAACATTCACAGATATTACCATTAGCAACCAGCCGTACAATATAATAACGAAAATACACGATTATATACAAATACGTTACGGTTTTTTAAGTTTGCATTTTATTGTGTAAATTGTAAAATGTCGCGAGTCGAGAGGAAGAACACTACATCTAAACTCAACTAAATGGTCATCAGAATAATGAAAGTAGATGATGACACGCGTATGAATGATGATCATGATGATGATGATAATTAAATATTCGAAGCGAATGATTCACAAAATCAGTCTGTTTTGGAGAAAACACGTTAGCATGAGCAACTTCGAGGCGTTGTTAGTCTAGAATCTAATGAACAATTGTGTGGTTTAGTTTCTTTACTGGAATTCCGCATAAATAAATTAGTTAGTTTTGTTGTAGTAGCATATGCCATACTAAGGTCATGACGGTGATTTCTGACAAAAACATTTCTTCCCTTAACTGTTATTTATTGTTTTGTATTTGTCTCTGTATTATTAAGTACATAAAAGAACAGCGGTATGATAAATGTATGAGTAGTAAAGAAACTGTATATTCACGCGCGTATATATGTACGTACTCGGCTACAATCTTAGAACATGGATTAACCAAACTTCAATCAATTTAAATACGTTCTATTGCTGATTCACAAGTACGAGCAGAGATCAAGTATGTCCCACCAAAGCAGCAGCAACATACCACATGTGTTCACACAAATAATTACTTTTAAATTAATTAAAACAAAACAAATACGAAATGGCACTGTCATACAACTGCAATTATATCGACAAGAACGAATTAACTAATCATTTGACGCGAGAAACGAAACGGATGGCAGTGCGCGACACCTATATAAATGTAATTAATTACTAATTGAAATGTTTTTCTGGCAGTCCGTTGGCAGTGTTTGTTGCAAACTATTATTTACGACCGTACTAGCTTTATTGATTTGTTACGTTTCATCTTAAGAATAAATTCAGTTAGCATATATAACCACCAATCAATTCAGATGGGACTAACTGCGATAAGCTATGACATTAAACCTAGATTATTCAAATATACAAATCATGACTAAACAAACTCTGAATTATCGGTATTAGTATTATAATTATTAGAGAAAGAACACAAATCACTAGTACGCGGCGGTGTACTACAGTCAATCAATTACGTTCTCGCTACAACGACTCATTTCATTTCTCCGAGTTTTCATTTTTTCATTGTTTGATTTTAGTCAACGTAATAAAATGATGGTGCAGAATGAAGATCAAGCCGAAACACCAACCAGTCAAGTATGTGTAATCATGAGAAATATAAATATAATAGAAACAAATTTAAGTAGAAAATAGAGGAAAAAATTACATTAAAAATTGTGCTAAATCTAAGGAGTTTCAAGTTGAATGAACTCGATATATCATTTCACTGTTGGCAGTGTATCGCGTGCTGGTTGTATCCAACGGTCATCCAAAGTTGTATCCGTCATTACAGCCTAACCTAGACTTATCAACGTAACTTACCTACATACATTCCAATTCTATACAAATACAATGAAAGACTGCACACGATGCAAAATATACACTTTGTGTTACTTGTATTATTTATTTATTATTATTATACGTAGTGTTCCCGCGGAAATGAAACAAGATTTCCAAATACATCGAACGAACGGAATAAGTGATGTGACACGGCTAACTAATCGTATCTGTCTACATCACTCTTCTATAGTTCGTCACGTGCAGTGCTATTCTTCTTTTCATTCCTCAAAAATAGTTAGCCAATTGTAGTGTGTGACGTTCAACGTACGTACGTTGCAGTCTGTGCACAGCGAGACTTGTTGGACCGACGCGTAATCCTTCCGTGCCATGGCCTACTATTACTATTACTACTTATATATTATATGATACAACTACTTACTTATAGATGGGGGTGGGGAATAGTTTCACTGTACACAGTGCAAGTATCGTATCTGAACTTCATGTAACCAGATGTACGTACGGATCTCAGTGATATTTTGCAAATATACCAAAGATCAATCAAGTCAATACACTCTTAATATAAGATAAACCGGCATATACATGTATAACATTTAGAATTGATCTCAGGTACGGGCGCGCAGCAACGCAAACATCTGTATGTATGCACACACACACAGACAGACACACAAGTGTTCTTAGAATAATGAAAATGATACATTTTCAATGTTCTAATGTTGTGATTGTTGTTGTTGATTTGTGTACGTTGCTGGCATATCGACTGAAACAGAAATACCGGCATAAACAGAATGTTGGTCATAGTATAGTTACGTAATGCAGAGATATTCATCTAGTAGATTCTAAAACAGAACAAATAAATAATGTCATGTATATTTCACAGAACGGAAGTGCGTATTACAAGTAAAATAGTAATGTTTACAGACTCGTCCATATAGGTGAGATAATATAGTGAATTGTAGTGTAGTTAGTGTATAATTTACAAGATTACAGACTGTAAAGCATTACTTTCATATTATAACCTAACTTCGGTACAAGTATGTAAACATCATTTTGAACAAATAATTTATTCCGCTCCGTTGAAATATATTCATACATTCCGATTACATGATGACAAGTGTGAAACCTTTCTTACAGTCCACTAATATTTAACACACATGTACACATTTTGTCAAATAGCGTTAACGATTTATCACGAACTTTTAACGACACGTTTACGACGTTGTTTCTGTCTCGGGGGCTGATTCGCGGCCCCCGATATCGGTGGAAACAGTGTTTCTTGTAGTGCGCCTGCGGCTGACGGTTGTAGTGTAGAGATAGACACAGTTCTAGTATTTGTCGATTCAGTTTCTAGCGTCCATTCATCAGGGATCCTATTCACACAAATCATATACAATTATTAGTCAAAATCCTTAGGCGAAAGTCTATAGATTCTAATACTTACACATCGGGAGGGTACCATCTTAGTAACACTTTCCTGCTGCCATCTGCTTCAACTCTCCTGGCCAACACCCTGCTCTGCAAGGTGACGGTGTCTCCAGGTGATTTACTCACTTCCCCCAATGTCCTCTTCTCAGTCATGGTAACTAATCGATGTTGTAAGCCCTCCATAATACCCGCGTCGAAAAAATCAAACATTCGAGCTAGAACCAAAGACACAACAATCTAAAAACACTGTTCCTCATTTCATTGCTCTGTAAAACGTCGTACCTGACCATGGTTGCCTTCTGTATCGGAGCTTCTTACCGTTGCGTTTGAATAGTTTTGCTGTTCCTGATTCGAGTGTTTTTTTATTATTTCCACTGGAACCATTTTCCGTACCATTGAAATGACTATTTACGTGTCTCTCTAATGTTTGCTGTAAATGAGGAAATGACAGAAATAAGTTTCATTCATTCATATATATGTAAAAGTATTGTGCAATATTTACCTGAGAACTGAATCTGCATCCGCATCCATCGACGATGCACCTGAATGGTTTATTGCCGGCATGGCTGAGCACATGCCTCTCGAGCCATGAACGTGAGCACGAGGTGCGTCCGTGCACTTTGCAGCCCACCCACAGGCATACGTAGTGCTCCTGAGTTGCTTGTGATATCACATGTTTTATCTGTAAACAATCAAACATTTCCCCCGTTATCACTAGTGCCACATCTGCTATTACTGTCAGATAGAATCATACCTGTAGATGTTCTAGTAAGGCCCCACTGGTATCAAATTGTGCTTGACATTCTGACCACCTGCATAGCCCCGAATCACTGGTATTTGATCGACGCGCATCCTTCTGCGTCTCTGATTGCGTTTGCTTTGCTGGAAACCTGATAGTCTTCGGTTGCGACAAAATCGGCGACTTTTGCGGCTCGACGTCGGTCGGTGTCGGCGCCACGGACACAGCCAATAAGTCCCTCACTGACACACCACTATCCGAATCTAAGGCCACCGGCGACGGTGACTTTGTGTCCGACTTTGTACTGCTACTACTTACACCACTACTACTAATACTACTGCAGCGGCTGTAACTGCTGCTGCTGCTGCTGATGGTACTACTGCAATTACTACTAGTGCTGCTGATGTTTGTTGGCCCGTCTGTTGTGCATTTATTGTTTAGCTTCTGTTGTTGTTGCAGTAGCTGTTGCTGTTGTGATGATGTTAATGTTGATGTCGGTGATACGGATTCACATTTGGATGTTGACGTTGCGATGGTGGATGTGGCCGAATGTAGTTTTGGGGAGAGCAGTAGTGGCAAGTCACTGATCGTCGGCGACTTAGGTTTTGCAGATGGTACAGTAGGCACTGCTGTTTCGACACTTAATGAACTTAGGTTATGATTTACGTTAGACCCGTTCAGTTTCGAAGGCATGTTGAGTTTAGCAATAGGCACTACCGTAGAACTAACTTTTAAATTGAGATTTGTGACTGGCATGACTTTCTGTAGGGGAAACATTACTGTATTTGTGTTTGGCGTTATCCTCTTGGCGACAGGCAGCGCGCTGGCTTTGTTTCCGTTTGCTAGTTTTGGAGACGAGGCAGTTATGAACAAATTGTCGGGTGGCTTAGAAGATTTGGAAGTCAAATACGTAATGTCCTGGTGGTGTGGGAACCGGAGTGTGGTCAGTTTTACAGCTGATGAAGACGTTATCGGTATAGTTGGTGCTTGTTTGCTCTTGTCGAGCTTTGGAGCCGGCAGTATTTTACGTGGCACAGAGATCACTTGCGAGATCTTCTTCGTCTTGGTGTCTAGCATCACCTTCTTCACGGGCGCAGCCACCGTCAGTGTTCTCACATCGATTTTCCTATAGAGATCTTGTACGGGGAACTTGGGACATTTACCATTCAGTATAACCTTCGGTCCGTCAATCAGTGTGAAGTACTTCTGCATGTTAGTCACCGGATCTACAGCAGCGACTTTACGATGATGATGGTTCACTTCTCCGTTCAGCTTGACTAACATATTTGCTACGGGCTCCTTCTTCGCTTTCATCTGTGACTTGAAGTACTCGGTGATCTTACCCTGTTGCACCTTAACACCTGCACTACTCGCTGTAGTTGTGCTGGTGTCTGTGTGTTTCTTCGTCTGTCGCTTGTTGCTGTTATTGTTCGTACACGTACTACTGTTGCTAGTGATGACGGCGCTGCTGGCGGTGGTGGTGGTGTTGTGGTCAGGGCTGACGGTGATCACGTTGTTACAGTTCGTATCCTTGGCGGGCAGTGTCTTGTTGACGATACAATGCTTCATGTGCTGTGGCGGTGGGTGTGTCGTATCGTTTGTACTCTGGCTGGTTTCGGTTTTAAGTCTTTTGGGGGAGGCAGTCTTCTCGTTAGGCGTGGCCCGTTTCAACGGGGGACTCTCTCCCCCTGACCAAGGCCACGGCGGGTGGTGTGCACTCAGATTCGGTGGCATCTTGGGCGGCTGTTGTTGTGACGATGAATCTTCACTGTGACTCGAGGCAGTGCTGAATGGTGAGCCGGGATCAGTGATGTCGCTGGACGCTGTGCTGCCTCCGCTGTACGAACAATCTGTACAGCTGAGAACCGCCACACCGCTGTAACAAACAAACATATATTACTCTTCAATTATTATTGCACATAGTCCAGCAATGATAATAGCAACATTATATTTGAACAATATTAATTGGAACACTCTTGCAATATATGTTTATCTATAACCATTATATCTCACATCTTTAGCAAATATGGTACGCGATACAAAAACAATAAACAGCAATTTAAAAGCTACAAGCCCATTGAAATAACAATATATCGTCAGCACAGGCAATCGGTTCTAAATCATTGCATTTATTCCGAATACGAACAGAACGAGCAAGTCTTCTTCATACATAATACAAACAAGTAGTCCTCCACAGCGAACTAGCAGTTAGCAGTCAGTTCCACATGCTATTGTCTATCGGCAGCAGAGGTCATTAAACCATGTGCTTTTTACGTTTTATTAATTAGAGAAAAACACATTTAATGGTGAGCACGAAAGGAAAATGAACTTCGTGCAAGTTCGTCGATGTATTTGTGGTGAATAGAAACTGGTCGTGTTCGAACATGGTTCGTTTACCATTAAAACGTTTGGTCGATTGTGAAGTTGCAGTGCGGCTCAGTCCAGAACTGATGTACAGCAATTACTATCACTTTTCAAATGTAACTGTAAATTATTTAGTTTCAGCTCCGCGCGCGAGAGGTGGTATAGAAGATTTATCTTCCTAATAATTCATGATGACTTTTTTTATTTCACGGTCGCTTGCACAATTTTAACTGTACTGTCTAGTGAAACGTAACATAATGTAATTACAGTTACAGAATTTAAAAAAAATTCAATAAACATTACTATTGTATTGTAAAATTATTAAGTTTCTACTACGTTAAAAGTATTATTTTAATATACGTATCTCAATGCAAATATTTTAAACACTGTACCAGTATTAATAGTTATGCAGGCAATGTTTCACTGGTGACATGTTGGTTGCATATTTACTGGCGTATACTTTATCATTTTATTTCAGCTTATGTCGAAATAAAACCGTAAGTTTAATAAACTAGAAGTAAACGCCACTGTTTATTGAACCATACGGTAACCAATCGTCTTTACATAATGTATCGTCACGTGAATGCACGCAGATCAAAACAGTAAAAAAGTAACGGTATGCAGAGAGGCGAGGGTCGTCGTGCATGTGCGTGTGTGCATGTGCGTGCGCGGATGATACGCGATACGAGCCACATCCGCCAGTCCGTCAAGTGCGTTTGCAAGTCAACCAACGCACTCGCTATTCATCCGCATGTCAATTTAATAACCATTTCTTACTTCCTCTTCAGATGTTCCGTGAAATCACTCGAACTTTATTTCCCTACTTCAGTACCTAACTGTAAAATGCAATAGGAATATTATAAATAATCTGTTTTAAAATATTTCTCGAAACTTTCCTTAAATTAGAAAATTCTAAATTGGAAAAATAATTTTACCTTAATCTCTGAAGAGCAATACAAATATTTCGGGATTAAAAGTAACATTAATATAAGTGAGATTTGAAGGGATGTAAGTAGCTTAAACTAATGGACCAGTACAAGCAAGCTTTTCTAAACACGGTCCCCGCATAATAGAACATGACAGTTGTGGTGTTGTGGAATGTTTCTAAGCTAAATAAAAATTATCAACCTAACAAAAGGAAGCAGCCAATAAGAAAAGTATACTCCAGTTTTTGTCATGCAAGTATAGAGAAAAGAAACTCCTTTATTCACTATCTTGCTTACAACTCTCTTTGTTTATGGAGTACAGCGAAGGTAGTATACCGTAACCATGACAACCTAATACGATAGGATTATGTTTATTTGTAAAAACAAAATAAAAACAAGCTATGTCACGGACTTTTTCATTTCCGCTCGTTGATGATTTCTTTGCACTGAATGGTCATGTATCATTGTAGTCAGGTCCGGACTTGTTGCAAGACAGAATAAGATTATACTGAATACGTACAGAGAGTGTTTAAGTGTGCTTGAGAAGCATACATTAACAGCAGCAAGATATGTGATTAGTGTGCATCAGATATGAAAATAGAACTTATGCAAGCATGACTACAGAACATTAGAATTACCTCATTGTGTAGTTTTTACATAAGTACTACTACATACAATTACCAAGTTTTAAATAAATATTAAATAAATATTTAAAATACAAATTGTTTTAGATATATCACACAGTTATTCATTATTCATAATATGAAACTAAATTCTTTAAATTTGTGTAGTTGCTTGTAAAATTCTAGTTTTATAAATTATAATGAAACATAGTTGGATATTCGGTGTATACCAATGTTAAATATCTGTGACATTTGAAAATAATGAATCCGACACATACATACGTACGTCACTGTTGTAATGAACACATTTGCAATTAGCATTAACACTGGTGTGTGTTGGAACAAAGACAATGCATGTGAAATTGTGCACGTTGGTGTGAGATGTGGCGTGCAAGATTGCACTTTGCGTAAGCTAACATTGCTTGTACGGCCGCTGTGCAATGTTGTATGCAGAGCGGTACAGGGAACTAACTAATGAGTGCAGCGCATAACGCCAAGGTCCTGTCAGTCAGGTATTAAAATGTGGGAAATTATAGGTCACGCCGGCAGCAGGTCCGTGGGCCGCTCGTCCGCCAGCGCCTCTAGTGCAGACCCCATGGACCTGTGGTTTCGTCATCCATATCATCACCACCTACGTGATAGTTTTGCTACACCAATAGAAGATACAACACCCTCGTGCAGGGATTCTTTTAATATTGCCACGTGTAGGCAGACGATAGAAGATATTTAATAATAAATAAATAAAACTTGAAATTACAATGACAGCCAATAAACAGTCATCGTCTCAAATCAGAAATGAACTCATGCCCTGCGATAATTGGCCATTTAAATTTCACAAAACACTATGCATTTATTAATCTAATAATATATGCGCACGGTTATTATAATAATTACCTCTAGCAAGATATAAAAATATTCTATTGATTATATAAATACAATCTAGCTTACACAAGTGCAGTGTAACTTTTATAAGCAATTAAACAGCTATTGTTTTATAAAACAATTTCCTTTCCCGCATGTATCGGTATCTACTTTCGATCGCTCGTAAATATTTTTTCTAATTCTTTATTTATCACCTTCTAAATAATTCATGACTGAATGAACAATCTAATATCCTTCGTGCTGTGCGTGTGTGTGTGTGTGTATGTGTGTGGTGCTTTTTTTGTTTTAATCTCCGGGCGTGTGGCAGCTGTTCCGGTGCAGGTATTTTACTATATAAAACGCTGTTTCCAACATGCATTAGCCAGGCTATGGATATTTGTGTTTATGTGTATGACTGTTGGCTCGTGCGTGGAAGCTTAGCACCTGGATAACTTGATATTTTCAAGCTGGACGCAAGCAAACACATGTCTGCCAGTTTACATGTAACCCGCATTCACATACATACACTTGCATTACAGAAAAAAATCTATTTTATAATCTATAATTTATGGGATTTCCGAAGTAAAAGTTAATTAACAATGTTTATTCAGTGTATATTATGTTCACTATACAAATATATTCCGTTATTATAACAATAATATCACAAGAATGATATCAAATGAATTTCTGAGATGGAAATGCATTATTATTTGTAATCTATACATTGAACATGATGTTTTTAAATCTACAGTTATAATTGTTACAAGAAACATCTATAAATAGATGAGATGCATGGCAATGTAAAGATGCTCTTATGAGAAGGACAGAGATTGTGTGAGAGGGTAGGAAGGAACAAGACTTGTGAACCAGCGGTAGGAAGAGAGCGGAAACGTGTGGGCGGAAGTGAAATTACGGTATATAGCAAGGCGTGGAGCACATGTACGATGACATCACCGTAAAAAGTGAACGTCACTTACAACGAGAACGAAACACTAGCAAGCAACATTACAGTCACACCAGATGCATCACGACCTATACTTGTTATACATTGCAAACACGGCCACAACTTGCAACTCTGATTTCTCTGAACCCATAAATGTATCCTACTATCCGGCCACTTCTGCTACAAGTACAATTATTTTCAAACGCCAGAATTCTGTATTTCACGCGAGCACAACATAAGACCAAATTATTGTGCATATAAACGTATACACTAACATATAATTGTATTATATTGAATTACCACGAAGTAACAGAAGAAAGTATTATATATATATGTATTTTAAAATATTATATTTTAACTTGTATCAATGATACATCTCACAGAGAAATATCAATGTTTAAATCACTCAACCATATTCCTGATAAGGAATATACATTTTCGTACGTTATAAGAATATTGTACTTTTGACACATTTATCAGAAACGTAATTTAATTACACTTGCCTACTGTCTAATTATGTTAGAAATGTCAAATTCATTATGGAATAACTCAATGAATAACATTGGATAATTAAATGTGCAGTAAGTTATTTTAAAATTATATAATGAGAATATACTGTACATAAAAAAGGGGGTTTTATTCAACGAAGTCAATATTAATCGTTTACATGCAATATCCTTTCTAAATAAGGCACGTTATAATTGCCTGCAATAATTTTGTGCATTTAGAAACTTATGCAATGGCATTGGTGAACATTGCAAATAATATGCTATTAACTCGTAACGGGGCGGATAACGGACGTGTTACGAAATATTTTTCTAGATTATTCTAGTGAAGATTAATAGATGGATAAATGTCAGCAGTATGATTTTTTTTTCGTCACTTACGCAATTTTATTTGCAATATGAAAGTATTCGAGTAGAAAAGAAAAGAGTAAAAAAAAGATGCAATTTTCTAGATCTCAATATGCAAATGTCAGTCTTAATTTATGACCCGCCCCCTTCACTTAATTATTCATATTATTAGCGAAGATAACAAAAAGCCTATAAGCAAACGTATAGTTTGGACATTCATTCATTTAAATTACCTGTTTGAACATGTATTCGTGTTTATCTGTAATTGTAAGAGTTGCATATCAATGAATGTTATTAAAATAAACAATAATAATGTATAATTAGGAGATACTTGTATCGTCCCCTGCCCCGTACATAATTTACTAAATACCTGGACAAAAAATTTCACCTAGATTTATTATGTCTAGACCACACGACGGAATGTTGGTATACCTTAATCTGAATCAATGCGAATAGCTCAAATTAAAAAACATCACTCACATGATTTTATGCATTTTATATAGAATTCTCAATTAATTATTTCCAAAATGAAAATGAAATAGAACAGAATTTATATTAAATTACATGTAATTATTATTTATTTACAAAATATCCTTAATCATATATTTAATGGAATAAGATCTATTAAATTATATATTTTTATAAAATTTAACAACAAATATGCTGTCATTCTTCAGACAAAGAAAATTTAGAGTAAATAACAACTGTTTTATAAAAAATGCATATAACTACTATTTATATATAGTAAAAATATATTATTCATACACATCAAAGTATGCCGCGACACTTTCAACTTATTGTAGGCGAGTGGCATTCCACGTTTGTGCTAATCGTATTTGTGTCAATATTTCACGGGCATGCGAAATAATAGAAGTATTTCGCCAGCAGCTAGTGCTGCCGTCTTTTGCACAACAGCTGTTTGTAAACAAGACGTGTCAGCTGTCCACGTATAGTAATGGTACATATCTAGTTTAGTTTCCAGAAAAATCTCGTAATTGTTATTTCATACAACTCAGATATTTAGTTTTACCTACAGAGCAATTATCAGTATTATAGTGTAAGATACAGAAATATACTCCTAGCTATATAATATTTATCTAATTTTTCACAACCAAGAAATATAAATAAACCTTCACTAACATTATCTTCAGTGTGAAATTCATTTCTACAAGAATAGAAACAAATACTTAATCTTACCCATGAAAAAAAGGTGTAACACAATTCAAATGAATAGAAGAAATACCATAACTAATTGTCAGACACGATATCACTCTTTGCAACACTGTAGCACAACACTTAACACCGTGATTACCACCACACAAGTTTTAACTTGTGCTTGGTGACAACAAGTTCAAGAGACAATTAAACAGCAGATATTGACGGTGGGAGGGGAAAAATGCACAACAAGGGACAGTGTGCGAGCACAGATCATTAGAAACGCGACACGTCTGTAAATGCCGTGGAACTCGTCAGGGGATATTGTAAACCTCTCTTGGAATTCTAAAAGAATTCCGAATTATAAGGACTCCGTGTGGAGACTGCAATGGTCGGTTAGACAGCGACCGGCAGATCTGGTCACCTGTTGTATAGAACAAGACGGACATAGGTCAATGGACCTGACCACAAGGTCACGCATAGACCGGTGTAACTTTAAACTTTTAACGTAACGTGAACGTACATACGTACGTACGTACGTATATTTAATGCGTGTATATGCTTGTTATGAAGTTTTTCACTTACGTACGGCATCGTTAGCTTGTGTGTTATTTTAATGGTCTATGTACGTATAGACCATTGTTACGATGTAAAAATAATAATTTTATTTACAATAAAACCATCAGTGACAGTGCTATTATCACTGTTGTACGTGATATACACAGGAGAAATATGTAAAACAATTATTGAAATTATTATGTTTTAATTCCGTATAAATATAGTCACACAAACACACACATAGTTAATGTTTTATGAACACTAATCGTGTTCAATTTAAATTGAAATTGCAATAAGATATACATGTATATACAAATTCTATTTACTATTACAAGTTATTGCTAAATCAATTGCTTTAACTGTACGTAGGTACTAAAACAATTTAATTTGATAATTTACAACCTAATCTATTAGTTACACTTGATTTGATGACATGCGACAATAAAATACAATTGATTATTAACAGTATCGATTACTTCTGTCAATAATTTAAAATAACATGATAGTATAGATTGTTAATCAAGCCTGACCATGTTATATTATTTTTACATATAAAATTACAATACAAAATGATGATTTCGCACTTTTATAATGTCTCGCATTTACACGATGTATTACCGCAAAATTTGCTGTAATATTACGCATACATGGCTTGTGTTATGCGATAAAGCCTGAGTTATATTTAACCCGGCTATTAAGTAAATCGCTCATTACGGAAAAAAACTCCTTAGCCACATGTAAGGGTTAGGCGCTGGGACCCGTGGGGAACGGGGGGAGGGGGTGTTTTCTCATGAAACATTGACGTGTGCAGTAGTTATCCTGAACATTGAAAACATAAAACCATCTTCCGGGATGGCTACCGCGTTTAACTACATGGCGGTCGGTTGCACGGCACGAAAACTTGTTTAAAATAAAAATCAAAAGCAGAATTATGTTAAGACCATGTACACACACATACACACATGTACGTACTTGTATATACGTGTAGACACGGAGAGAGAAGGCCAATGACACAGGGAGTCTACACAAATAATAATGGACTGAAAACTACAATTGTACTGGCTAGTTTTTCAAATGTGTCAATCGATACAAGCAATATCCATCCATGTGTGTGTGTCTGTGTTTTTTGTTCTTAATTTATACGTTTATTTTATTCTATTTAACACTTGACGTTAACATCGTAATCTACACACGTGTCAACCATGATCTGTCGGTAACTATTTTCATATTTATTATGGTAATTACATAACGAGAGAGAGAGAAAAAAAAAACAGTCTGTGCAATTGAAATACGTACGTGTAACGATTTGTAATCAAACTAAATTACACACGTAGAAAATTGTTTGTATTTTCATTATACAAATATGTACATAGCTAGATATGTGATCATAGTTTTTTTTAACTATGATTATATATTTAGAAATATATATCTTGTATTTCTTCCAGAAAAGTTAACATATGTTGTGAATTTTAAACAATCTCATGAGAAGGTATCGGTGTGGGAAAAATATTATACAAAAACTCAAGTGAAAACATATAAAAACATTCGTATTTGCATATGACAGAACGATTTGCATACCACTTCCATACATAGTTAGCTGTTTAATATTAGTTTTATGTTGTAGATATCGAATTTCCGGAGTAAAATTACTCTGTGTTTGCTTCGGCCGGCCAAATACAAGTAAGGACTGTTTCCGGTTCGCTGTATACTATGTGGCAATAAAATTTATAAACAATACATTATTAATTAGAATTCAGAGGAAATACAACAGTAAACTTGTTTATGCCTGATATATCACACATACACATATATGTATGTATATGTACATATAGTTAGAGATAAAATAAAAAGAACCTTATTATACGAGTAATTAAATCGCTCGTCTAGTATGAAATATGTATTATTCCATAATTGGTAACGCGTGACCGCAAAATAACTATGCATATGTAAAGAGAATTCCCCTTTTTTTTTGCTCTCTGTAACATTGAATTAAATAGACTTAATTTAACATCAAAGACATATATAGATTAACAGAATATAATTTATCTGATTAAACTAGTGTTTACAGTCAGTTCTGGGAAATTTAAACAAAGGTCTAATTTACCTTTATTTTTCATAGAAACTAATGATGTTTTGATATAACAATTTTCTAGGAATTTGTATATTAAATAAATGCATTAAAGTGCACTACTTAAAAACCTTTTTAAAATTTTTTAATCTATAATTACATCAGTGATAAGTGTTGAATTCTGAAAAAAAGTATATAATTAAATGAAACAATTTTTATCATAATTCTTATTTATCAACAGTTGTAATCATTTCAATAAGTTTCACATTACTGCGTATACACATACATTAAAGTATTATTAATTTCAATAAAGTCTAATGACTATTTCATCCATACAAAATCAAAAAACATCTAATGATACATGCATAATTCCGCTTTTGCATACATAAAATATCGTTCTTACTCTCATACGACCAGCAGTTCAAAGCCTACTCTGCTAATTAACGATAAATGCAATTCTAAACGGACACGTAATTAAATTTATTAATAAACTGTGTGCGGATTCAAGTATTACCGGATCACTTTCCAACTTTACAGCAATGCGATACGATGTTCAATTTAATTAGAAATGTATTGATCGGAAATTAATTGTTTGTAGGCTAGTAATTATGTATGCAGAGAGCATTATAATATCCGTTATACTGATAAATCTACGTTGTATTTACGTTGCAACGAACAACTGGGAAGTTGAGATGAAAATTATATAGAACCCATAATATTCATCATTATTCAATACAGAATAATGATGATGTGACGAAGTAAAAAGTATATCCTAGTTAGCCATGACAAATTTTAATATTTTAAATGTAGTTATACAGATTTCTATAAGATACTAATAATACTTGTTTCGAAAGAAGCTATGTGAAAAGAATATGTAATCAAATCAAATTTATGTACGGGAAAAAATCTAATCTGCAATTTCGAAAATTGCCAATAATTATATTAATAAATAATATTACTTACATACACTTATCAATCTAAATTATAGAAGAAATGAAATATATGTACTACTAATAGTCAATACAGTTATAATTTAATTAAAAATTGATTAAGCGTGCAACGTTTTCTAGCTCCGCCCGCAATATATTTCCAGCTGTTATTTTATCAATATAACGCCACTATATATCATTTTTTATCTCCCCAAGACAGCTGCAAATGTTCACAGTTTGCAAATTACACATTTATTTATTACAAATATGTTTTCTAAATATCGATGACATTTACCAACACCTGCATGCAAATTTTGCAGTAAAATTATTAATAATTATTTTTGGCATTGAACTTAAATAATGTATTTTGAAAGTTAAATATTTATATTGGTATTAATATTATTGTATATAATGTAATTAAATTTAAAATAGAGTTGCAAAAAAATAGCATGAACATTAATATCAGTAAAAGATTACAAAATCTTATAACGTGCGAAAGTTATGTTTATTAATGTATTAATCATATATTTATACTAAATATTGAAATGAACAGTGTAACTATTCGATTTAATGAGCTCCTTATCCTAACATATTGCCATTAAATACGACATTAAAATTTGTAGTAATTATATAAAAATATCATTTATATGATTTATACGGCATAATTATGTCCAGTTTGTACACAAGATAATATTAATGAAGTCATTGTTCTAAACTAACAAGAGCGTAAATAACCATGTAGAAAAAAGACTAATTTTAAAATCACGTTTCAACACTTAATTTGTTTGTAAACAGTGTGCAGATAACGTAAACATTAAAACTAAAACAGCAAACATATAAACACTAAATTACGAGGCAACCAAAAAAAACTACTATTTATTCAAAGACATGATCTTCACTTGTTCCACAAAAACAAATAATAAAAAACCAGTGAGACAGCTTGAAAACAAAAACAACAGAGCTATCACTTATTAGCGTGTCGTTCAAACAAAAGTGCAAGTTCGCGAAAGCGATACGCGAAAAAGAAATGCGTAATCGGTCAAACAGCAGCAGCAGCAGCAGCAGCGGTGGCGGTGACGGCGAAAATACCAGTTAGCAGGTGACAGTGTGCGCGCATCGATGTTTCGGCAACGGATTTTTATCCGCCAGGTACCGTTTATGTTTTGGCGGCCAGGCCACGGTGCCACTAACCCACAGAAAGAGACAGAGCAAGCACTAATACACTTACATACCAGTTTCAACTTGCAAGAAACAGTCTGGCCTGGCTGCGTTCAACCAACAACTACTCGACTCTAACGTACAGACTTCAAAGTGAATAAAATTCTAATAATACAACTAATAATGAATGACAGATGATAAATGTAATATATCATTTATTGACAAGTAATTACAATATCCTCTTTCATTTCTGCGTTATTTTTATTTTACTACAAATTGTAATACAAATCTATATACAGTTATATAGATTGTATCAATGCATGCATGGTATTCTAAGCAATACAAGCCCTCAGTTATGTACGTACAATGTATGTATATGCATGCATGCAGTGTAGCGCGATGTTTATTTTGATTCTACGCTGCCGGTGAATGGTGGGGGTAATGTTGTTCCGTCATGCCTAGTGCTAGTGTTGTTGTTGGTGGTGGTGGGGGTAGAGTGTATACACGTGTGTATATAGTAGATGTATGCCATGGATATGTGTGTGAGTGAACGCGCGCGCGCAACCACAAGCAGAGGTGAACGTGCCATGCCAAGGTCGCACAGTGAAGCTGCAACGGACACTGCACTGGCGCGCGGCCGCGGGTTCAAGTTCGAAGCCCCACGTTGTTGCACTCTCCGTATACAGGACATCATGGAGGCCTGATCTGGGGTGTTTACAACGTGCCGAGGATGTTACCTGCCTGCCGGCACGACTCTTTGCCGTTTCGGAAGGATGAAGAGGCGTGCAATAATAGCCTTATTCACCGGCACACACATACACGCAGACATACCGCGAGACAAATTCATATTTTTTTGATAAATTTAGTTAACTTTGAGAGTGCAGCAACAAATATAAAATAATTTTTTACTTTCATTGTTTGACAAAACTACTTAATATCAACAATAATTGGTATTTTTACACAACACTCTGTACAGATATAAGAGATCAATATTTCTTAAAATCAAATTCAGATTTTCATTCCACATATACAAAGATACATTCTTGCATAAAAGTACAGTAATTACAATTTAATTTAAAAACAAACAAAATATTGATTTAATACTGTTTGCACGTGTTCCAACAAACAGTTAATTTCTGCACGATTGCCTTCGGACACATGTAACGAATAAAACCAAGTTCACCCTATCAAGATTGGTTGTTACATGTCGAGGGAAAGACAAGCGCAACACTACAAGGGTGACAAATGAAGACAAATCACTCAATAAAATGGCTTAGAAGCAAACAAGCTGCTCAATATTTGATCGAAAGTAATAAATTGTTCAAAGTAATGGATATTTGGGCTAACAGGTAGTGTCACTCTGTCTGAAATGAAATACTTGCCAGTCAGGAGAACAACAATCTCTTGTATTTTTATTTACAAAATGTAATGAATACATCTGTAGATTGCCACTAATAATATAATTGTAAAATTGTGATACCATTCTGCTGCCTTATAGAGAAGGTCTAGGTTAATTTTGAAAAACAGTTTTTTACTTCAATATGCAGGTATACATTGCACTAGCTTTAGTAGGCAAAAAGAGTAAAATAATGATAAAATAAATGATTGCATCAGTTAACGAGCGTATCTCCTGCGGGCATTCCGGGAGTAGGATCGCGTGCGCATGCGCAATACACCTGTATACACCTCTGTGTCCATTCACCGTGAATAGCATCATCTGATCCGCACGCACACATACAACTCGAAATCCACCGAAGATATCCGAAGTCCGATCAACTGTTCTCCAACAATGCACAAATCATCTGGCACATCGTCCGAAAACAACCGAAGCTTACAAATGTTTTTTTCGACATTCGATTCTTGATGCACCAGTGCGCATTGCAACGTGCGCGCAATGTCAGACACGTGCAACACGATTTTTTCCGAATATATCCGAACTGGACGTCGGTTTTTAAGATTGACTCTTGTGATATGTACCGCGGTAATTAGATAGTCATCATGCATGCGACAGACAGAGAAGAGTGTTTGCTACAATCCTGTTTGTTTCAATGAATATGAACAAGTATAAGATGGAATGAATACAATATGAGTTTTCTTTTAAATAGAAATTGTTCCAGGAAATTTGTTCAAACCCTCTCGCATCAAACGTGCTATGGTTTCAACTACAATGAACATTCATATAAATGCAAGACTAAGATATATTCAAGCGTTTTATAAACCATAAACTTGATATTAAACAGAAACAGTCTCGAGTAAGTCATACATATAAACACAATTACTAGCATCACTTAAATAAACATATAAATTTAGTGTCAATAATTTACAATAAAACACATTTCAAACAAACAATTATGAAATGTTTCTTTGAATTCACATCTATTTCTAACTTACCATATACTATGAAAATAACAAACAAGTAATGACAGATTATATTTACGACCCAAAACAATTCTAAGTCTTATCAAAATATTTTTAGAACGTAGATTTACGATGGTATACTTTAAAAGTAGAATAGATCAAGTGATTTGTTTACAAAGCATACTAGTTAATATGATTTATTTGTAATTGCCTGTATATATTTATTTCCATGTTATCAGTAACTGTCTTGTCTACCTTTATATTTCAATAAAAAAAACCTAACCACGTACTTTAGACATTACAACTTAATAAATCAAAAAGTTACTAAACAATTATTTTACTAATACATACCAACATGATAAAGAAAATTATTTGAAACAATTACTTGCATAATTCATTTCTAGAAACTGTAGAAAAAGGTTTTTCCTTTTTTAAACAATTTTATGGAAATTATAGTTTGGGGAAAAAATAGTGCAACGTAAGTAAGTTTACAATCGATGTGTCATCTTTCGAGGTATGACGTATAAAGTTGTTACGGAGGCGCGACGAGACTATGTTGCGAATCATGACTTGCTCATGCTTACGCTAGTAACTCTGACGGTAAAGTTTTTGCGGCCAGTGATTCAAAAGTACGCTACCACGGATATGACTGTGTCCATTCGTACAATTAACGTCAGATCAAATCACGAACTGCTTGTTGTTTATTTTCTCCGTAATTCACATAAGCTACAAGTGCTTGTAAAAAAATAGTGACGAACTATTGAGAATTTCATGTATTTCCGTTCGGACCTGCGTACCTTTCTCTTCATTTTTTTACCTATGCGATTATTTTTTTACTGAGGAATTATTGCTGGCACAGAAACATAATCGTAGTATCGTATTTTATTTCACGATTTTTTTCATGTATACTATTATATTTGTATATGATATATGTAGGTTTAAAACGAAATATAAAACAGTGATATCCACTTATTTCAAAGCAAAATTAAGATGCTTTAAATACATTTGTAGAAAAAATGTTTTAATTCAACATGCTTTTTACATAAAGCCACTGTAATCTTACTTTATAGAAAGTAAATTTAAAAGAATATAAAATTGTTCTACGCTAGATATTTATAAAGTTCTTAATATATGTAATCATAAAAATCCTTTTATCATATTAAATAACCCTTCAAAACACACACTTTTATGTCCTGATATATTCCAGATTTATAGATGCATTATGTATTTTTATGTAGCAAAAAATATGTATATAAATATACTTTATATACTTATGCAATATACAAATTAAATGCAAATACGACCTCACATTATCGTCATAAACATTTACTATTACACATAAGGTTAATAAAAATTAACAATGATTTCTCTAGCTGTATTTCAAGGAACAAAAAAAAAACGAATTTTTAAACAGCTATAAAAGTCGATCAATATTTACGTATAGCATATAAATGACAGGAAAAATGTCAATTAATTTCGTTCAACATCTTTATCGGGCAATTAAATATAAAACGGAGGTAAAGGAAGAAAAAACAAAACTGGATAAATGTATAAAAGTGCAACAAGAACAGCACAATATCGTGAATTGGCAGCGCGTGCCAAACACTGCACATAAATCGCACAGATCGACGATACACCGAAACCGCTATACAGGTGCAAAGCAAATTCGCATAATAAATAACTGTTTCACAGGTGAACCAGACAGCATCATATGCGGCTTACAGGCTCATTATACAGGGTCCCACATACCTACAAGTGTACAGATATGGACCGGTACAGGCGTACAAGTGAACAGGCTTGCACGGACGTAGGTCGATGATTACTGCTGGACATCTTATGAGCGCACAATGTCTGTACAATGTAACGATAATATCAAGCATACCTTAGAGACAGAGACAGCTTATACAAAGCATTCAATGTGTAGGAGAAAGCAAACATGATCTAACTGGTATTTCATACCGAGATGTACGAAAAAATTTCGGCCAATAAAGGTATGTCGTTATGAAAACTGGTACAAACATTGTAAATTCAAGGGTTTTTAAACATTTCTTTTATTTACTACTTGGTTAAAATATTATTTCTCCTTGTACGTTGACGTCATTGTTGCTAAGACTGTTAAATAATTATGAGTAATTTCTTATGTGAATAAAATGAAATAATCACTTGGATCTCTCTGAAATGAGTAATCGGATAGCAGTGTGATCAGTTGTACAATGTTCACGTAGTACATATATAGTACTAGCTGTGTCCAGCAACATTCCACGCAAGTAGATACAAAACATTCCGACAGATATAGACTTTTTGTACATAGATACAATGCTTGCATTGCTAAACAATTGCTACACGATAGGATATTGATCGATGTTTATGTTGTTAAATAAATATTCCACTATCTCAGTACATACACTTCCAGCTGTCACTTTCTAATTCCAAATTATTTCATTACAATATATAAATGTTAATGAATTGAAACTGTGTTATTTATATTAATGGATTAATGCCTTGTGTGTTCAGTGTGGAATATAAAAGTGTACAAGAATTCAGAAATATGTTCTCTTGTACCGACGTAAATTGCTTTACTGATATTTAACATAGTTTATGATTGCGTTTAGAAAATATAGTTGCATACTTCGTTAAAACGTGGTGATGAAATAGATATGTACTATGCAATTTAAAAGCATTGCATTGCGTACATATTAAACTGATGGATATACCTTTCTAAACAAGCACTATATAATAATTAAACTATGCAACTTAAATTTAGATTTCAAAATTTATTCAATAATAAAATGAATTAAAATCATTTCAGATTTAGTTTTCTCAAGCAGAAAGTAATATAAAACGTGATTAATATCAAATATCAAAATAAAACTATTCATTCCAGTTGATATGTATGCAAGAAATTAGTTAATTACCCAATTAATTAACATAGTTTCAATCTATTAATATGATAATATTAAATAGAATTAAGTTGTCGATCAATAAATGTTCATTCTAATCATTAACTGAAAATATCTAATTTGTTACTATAGTAAAAAGATTTGAAAGAATGAAAATGTAACTGGTTTATATATTTCATATTACAATTGTCCTGTAGCAATTACGAATTCCAGTAGAGAAGTACAGAATAACAATGTATGTATGTATAGTGAAGTAGTATGTCCGTTGGCATAGCAGAGATGTACGAGATATCTCTCATTACATCGCTTACATGTTACATGTCCACGTAACACACACAACATCATGCTATCCTGCCGACTGACTGACTACTCCACAGTCCACACACAGACTGAGAGAAGACAATGTGCACAGGCAAGCAAGTATGCACAGGTTTATGCAAGCTACGGCAGCACTAGTATAGTATAGTATAATGTGATGCAGTGAGTGAGAGGTCAGTGCACTTCCTAGCCCAGGATCTGATCCTTATAAATCAAATAATTTCACGGCCGACGCCGAGTGAGTTATTAAATTATTAAAAACACGTTTTACACGCGGATTGCGGAACGCATTAAAGCATCGGCCGTTGGTGTGTTGGGCGCATGCGTCCAGATCAGAAACGTGCATCCGGGAGGGGACAGTGTTAGGAAGGGCACATGCACACGCAGTTATCATCCTGTCAACGGTTTGTTTGTGTTGTTTTTCATATTTGCGTACCGCCCTAGTTGGGAGCGTTAGCAGCGAGTGGAGTTAAGAATAATCGACGATGTTTATGATTTGTTTGTAGATATTGTGGAGCAATCAGAGGTGTACAAGCCCAGATACAAGTCTGTGCATAGAAGTAATTGTAAATTATAGTTATCAGATTGTAGTTAACTTCACACAGACATGAACATCATAAATTTTTACCTTTACAAACATGAAACTAATGCGTTTCAATAATTTACAATAATAATCCACTTCCAAGCAATAAAACAATCTAATTTATTAATGGTAATGGTAAGCATTCTGGACATTTGAATGACTAAACAGATAAATCCATCATGTAAAATACCGTATCATTATTTACAATTTCCAATGATTTTAACTATTTCTGAAAATATTTCTACATGACTAGTTACCAGAACACCGGTCGATGAAAAATTCTATTAATTCTGAGAACGAAAGTTTATTCTTTAAAGTGAAACAAGTTAATTATTGGTTAGGATTCTGGTAATTTTTAAGTAATATTTTCACCGTAACCAAATCTGATACAATTAATAAAACAGCAACAATATAAGGGATTAAAATAAAAAAATCTTTGTTCCAATGTCAGATATTTTAACAAATAAAAGAATCAAATATTTTTTTCCATATTCACTAAACACCATAACACAGTATTCCAGTTGTAAATGCTACCATTATAATAATAATTACAAATAAAAACCGGTTTTAAACGATAACTCATATAGGAAATAATGTTATTTACTTTTTTTATTGCAAGCAAGAGTATATGAAACAGCAAGTTATTAAATATTATGAAGTGTAAACACGGCTAATAATGAAATGATTCGCGCGTAATAATTTGTGTAATCATGTGTCAAACACAATTCTGTATTTCTGTTGGCTTGCACGTTTAACGTCCGTTCATCGAGTGTGTCAACTAAAATTTCGCACGTGCGGCACTCCCATCTCACGTACAAAATGGCATAAGTACAAGCCAGGCACGGCAATTAGATATGGAAAGCCATTTAAAACAACGGATGTATTTAAAAGTGAATTATTCATAAAACAGAAATATTGCACGCTACTCACACACACATAGAACCAGTCGACTATACATGAATCACGTATCATTCTCAAAGTTTAAATCCAAGACAAGTAAATAGTTACATACCATTTGGTTTTAGAACGTAAAGCGTACGTATTCATATTTAGTATTTACGCAAAATATCTCCTGGACAACACTGAAACGTTCTCAAAACCGTCAACTGAACAACAAATTCCACTTTTCGTACACTGAATTCTCATTCACAACTTGTCAAAAACACTATTAACACTGCTGTGCACTTTAATTACATTTATTGTTGCAGTTTAACACTGAATTGACAACACTAGTTTTTATTTACAATATTCAACGCTCACTGAACACATTATCACATAAAGTAATATTTTGTCAACAAGTAAAATAATATAAAACTATACCACAACAACAACAACTAAACTCCGACTGAATATTATTGTGCGGCGAATACAGAAATTAGCTTGGAAAAACTAGTAAAAACTAAACATGAACACATGAATTTACTTGTAATATTGGAATTCACACAAACACAGAAGAAAATAGCGAAATTACCCATTGATATAAGCGACGTCAAGCCGATGAAAAGTTGGGTTATATTGAACGTGTCACACTTTGCACATTTTCATTCATATTTCAGGCAACTAAATCTATGTGGAGGCATGTAAAATGATTTACAAGTGTACACAGAGGCAATACGCATGTCTTCTCACTACATAGAAATACTCGTAAGCGAAAATGAATCTTATATACCAGTAGAATACGTCTCATACTGGCGTGGCCTGTGTGTGATAAATATTCCAATGTATCTTGGACATCCCCCGGTGTCTGTCAAGTCGTCACGTGGGTCTCAGGAAGCATGGCCTACTATTTTTAGAAACGCCGCACGTGGTAATTAAATAGAGCATCGGTTTGATAAAAACAAAATACACTTGAAAAAAGTGTTACGAGTATCAAATTCATATTCATGCTTGTAGTTTTTCGCATATTGTAAAGTAAATTATGCATAAAAAGAAGAAAAGATGTTTTAATCAATTTAAACCGGTTTCTTTCAATATATCAAACACTATCAATATTATTTACACTTTACATTTCAAAATATATACCTAAATAAATCACGAAAATTAACATACACTGCTGAGAGATTCATTAAAAATTGAATAAAAAAATTAATATCTTTTTTAAACGAAATCTTAATTTGTTTATGAAATTCGATACCGACTACTACATGCAAATAAATCATTGGATTATTTAAATTTAT
>JAGJTL010001381.1:1161043-1177728 GCA_022063505.1 Calosoma granatense
GTATTATGTTCAATTACAAAAAAAGTTAAAAGTATTATAAATTTTTTTATATCGATAGTTTCGATTACTAGTATGTCATAAGTGATTTGTCAATGAATGATGATGATAGGTACGTGTATGTGTTGTTGTGACGTATGTGTTATTCTTTGGGAAAACAAAAAACTAACATCCTTGGCCTCCAAGACAAGTTATTGACCTTGAAATGGACGACATGCTACTTGGCATGATTATATTTTTCACTGTGGCATAATACAGTAAAGTGCATATAACATATTACAGGTTACTTAAGGTTAATTACTTCACAATGTACAATTTGATCTTTGTACAGAGATACGGCTGATGAGATTAATCACAGGCGTTTGCTTACTGACAAACGACTTGGCGACATGGGCGCACGTTGACAAAGGGGATACATGTAAATATTCATTTATCAATGCCACAAGTTTTACAGAGTGCCAGATGTGCATGGATTCAAGTGTTTTACTATTCAATATAAACAGCGGTAGAGGGAGGGGGGCGGAGGGAGGAGTTTGCATAGGACGTAATACGAGCAGCATTGCCAGATGTGTGCATGGCATGAAACACTTACTACTGTTGGAAGTAAAGGGTCGACACTCCTTGCATATCATTTCATCAACGGATTATAATTAATACTTTGCTGCAGAATATTATCATATTTTAATTATAGCTCTTCCATAGCATTCTTCATAAGAAACATTTGATAAAACCACAACATACGTACATTGTACATCCGGCACTGTTATATTACTTGAGCGAAAAAAAAATCGTTATGTTTGCATTTATATTATACTTTTCGCCTTAAGAAATAACACGTATAATTTAAAATTATAATATTGTATGTACGTCAGAGTATTTTACTTGAAGTCATTTTCTACTAATGCCAGAGCGATTTCAACAAACTAATCAATATATTTCAGTGAAAACTAAAAGTAAACATACAACTGTACTATGTACATAACTCACACACACACATATACACGAATACTGCTTGTTTTGACTGGTAGACTAGCATTTTTATTTCATTAACAATATCAAATTTCCAGACAGATTTCCGAGAACATTTTTTTGCTATAGAAAGTACAAGTTTACACCGCAGATTGAAACCACAAGAAATACACTTTTTTCTTACAGTTCGTATTACAGTTAATTATCAAATCAGAATGTATGATTTATGGTCTGTCAGAATGTCTATGAAATTTCTATACATATGGAGAAATGTATTTTTCACGAAATTTTTTTTTGTCAACAACTTATTCATCCATTGTAAAAATACACGTTCTTTGTTTTATTACACATAATTTTATGCGTCATGACATTTAACAGGTAATTTTACCGCAAACATTTGTATTTTCTTAGTGGTTAATAATTGTTCATTTGAAATGCACGTGAATAGAAGCGGAAACATTTACAAATCAAAATATTTCATTACAACTGGATAATGGTTGGTTAATAAAGCAAAGCATTCCTGCATTTAATAATCTCAGTCACCCTCGGTGGCTCGGTGCATTGTTTCCAGTTCCACTGATGACAATTGCCGCTCATTACCGCTCGCCCCTAAAACAGAACATTTAAACCCGACTGAACAAAGCTTGCGAGGGTCCGACTGTTACCAAAAGTCAAATATCATCAAAATCATCGAGCAATTATCTAACGAGAGTACATTTTACAGTATTTGAGAGTTTAACCATTATAGTGTACATACACTCCGTAACATAGACGGCGGGAGAGGGGAGGGGGGGTTGTGAGAGATGAAATATAATATCCGAAGTGACATTCAATTTACTGTCAATATAAATCCGTCCATATACGTGATTCTGTCTAAATTCGTATTTTATTTAAGAGGTTTTAATTCTTTGTTAGTGAAACCATATTTAGTAGTTCTTTAGTTCAAGACTAGTAACATCTTGTTACACTTACAGTGTGAATTTATGTGTGTTTTTTTTGCCCCGCACAAAGGGTAGTACATATAAACAAGCAGTTCAAGGATAGGGGAAGAAGAATGCGCAGGTAGGCGGAGTCAGTGTTTGCACACGGAAATATATGCTTAACAGGCGACGTGCGCCATTCTACAATCTCACCACCATCTACTTCCGGTCAGGGGGTTCGATGTCAGCCACACAGACCTGTTCATATCACCCGTTGAAATCTTTAACTCTCGAAGACATGCAGCTTTTAAAGTCTTAAATTACCACGTGCTTTTTCGGTGACAGGTTAATAAGCCAAAAAAAACTATGTAATATTACTTATCGAAGCTATGCTTCAGAATTTATGTATGTCGTTATACATTTCAGCGGTTTTTTTTTATTTCACTTGCTTATTCGTGAGATTTTTATGACTGTTTTTAATGAAATAATTTCTTCATTGCGGTATAAATGTATGATTAAATTAGGGTTTGTGTTGTGTAGATTTAAAACGCATTTAATTTAAAACTGGAAAGTGGATTATTTATTCATTTGGTCGGAGGTCCTTGGAGAATTCAAAACCAAAAACACAACAAACGTTTCAGGAGGCTAAATCTGCTTTATTCCAAATTAGAAATGATATTACAAAAAAAATACTCTCTTTGCTATAATAATGAATTCATTTCAGTTTAATTGCGATAACAGCAGTTAGTTACGTGAAACGAGTATTTGTATGTTTTGTTTATTTCAATGACTTGTCAATTTTTTTTAGAATATTTTAAGAAAGTAACTCTTAAAGACAGTTGAAAAGGAAAGTTAACGGTTTATTTATGCAATTGCTTGTGTTTGTACCCTTGAAATAAACGTTAAAAAACTATTTCTCTGAACATCATTCGATTATAAACTTTCTCGTCAGTTATATATATAACTGGTTCACTTCAAACAAGTTCAATAAAATAAAAACTTTAACAACTTAATAAAACATAAATATATCCGTGAATCTCAAGCCATATTTCACATCATCATCGAAAAGAACTCGTATATCTGACTGGTACAATTTATTATTCATACAATCGAATTTGGTTTCTGCATTCAGTTGAGTGTTTCTATAGTCTATACCACAACGTTGTCAATACAAACATTGCAATAAAAAGTGCAATGAAAGATACGTATCGTATTGTACGGGGAATCAGATAAAGACGCATCGCATGAATAACAAATTCTACATCGCGGGAGGCTCCAGGCATGCAGCCAGTGGCGGCGGCATCGATGGAGAAACTGACGACAATCGATAATGGAAATATCTAACCGCGATCTTATGTATGCGGACAATTAAGTTACCGAATGACGGAAGGAAATGTCAATCATAATTTCGTACAAATTGTACGCGTACTTCCAAAATGTCTATGAAATTTTCAATCGATCAAAACAGAATTAATACCAAGGTCTGATTTGAGAATTCAATTGTCTTACCTCACTAAGGCCTAACGGGGGAAGAACTACTACTAACGGCCAAAAAAGGTCTTTTTTACACATACCTGAAAAAGAAAAGACAATATTAAAATACAGTTTTGAATTACTTAATAAACTATAAATTATTAAAGCTTAATTTAGAGAAAATTTCAACTGTCGATTAATAATATTCTCACAGTATGTACTGAAAAAGAATTTTCCTGTATCGCACCTAATAAAATAAATCAGGAACAAATCGCTCAACTCCCAGGAAACTTGACTTTCAATCTTAAATGCTCGTGTGCTCCGTTGGAAGAACTCGTTGCTGCAAGGATCAAAGCGTGCCTGTATTCGATCAATCTCGACAAGTTCTTGTTACGAGAGGGGAGGTGTATCTATCAATGTATACGTCGTACATTAACAAGATAAATTTTTAGCGTACGCGGGCATAACTGAAGAGATCCAACTCAGGCATGGTCATCGATAACCGACAAATGCTTGTCACGACAAGTAACCAACAAGCAAAGTAACATTGCATTCACCGGACGCTGGCCAATTTCTCGCACATTCAAACGTACATTTACTTCGTTATAAACTGTAGATATATGATTTACTTTGGAACTGATTTAGAAAACCAAATGGAGATTAAAATAAAACAAGAACTAATGACAGAATGTTTATTTCGTTTTTCTCTGACATAATTTCCATTTGCAATGCAATGCGAGTTTAATATAAATGTATACTGCTAGATAATTTATACGATGATAAGGTATAACTAGACATAATATAAAATAGAATATAAAATAAATTAAACGTGCATTCTCATTATAATTGATACTTCAAGAACTAGAACATAACTTCTTAATTAATACTTTGTGGAATATTTTACAGGAGAATCTGTTTGAAAACTTTTTGCCTGGAGATGTTTCGCGGTTGGACGGTAACTTACCCCGGCCCTGACATTATCACTGCGATCTAATCTATTACACCTTGATAGTTAATAATAATATACTTATTTATATCGGAGAGTTGAAATTCCAGCGTTGTGTGTGTATAGTATCGAAGGGCAGTGACACTCCTGAACCAAATTGTTTATATATATTACTACTACTATCAAAACAATAAACATCTGATCATAATATCATAGGTAGATCAAGAACCTCATCATACAAGCCGATATCTGTCATAGGTTATCGATCTGGAGTCTGGAACGAAACGTGCACTGTATTTATCTCACGACTTCCGGTTTCCGGGTGTTTCCTCGTCTCTTGCGCGCTGTGACGTCACTTCCGACGGGGACCATTATCCAAACTTGCAGCGTCATGGCAACCAGACTCACACACATACAGAGAGAGAGAGAGAGAGAGAACAAGAGAGACAGAGAGAGAGAGAGAGCGAGAGAGAGAGCACGCACGAACGTGTATGCGTACGGCACGTTAGAGCAAACGGAAAGAAGGTATTCAGAAGATCGAATGCTCCGAGGCCAGATTGCTGGAAAAGTGCTTACCACGTTTACTTCAAACACTTTTTTCTTCTTTCTTTTCTCAAGTTGATGTAATAGTTATATATTTTTTCTTATTTGTGTCAGAATAGGAAGCAAATATATGACAGCATGAAAATCACGTTACTCACAATATTTTACAACAGAATTCTTCCGAGCGTAAATATTTATATTGGAAATATTATCTGAAATACCGTACATTCATATATACATATTTCTATTTTATTTTACAGGCATACTTTCTATTGAATCTGTATATTTATATAACTTACATATATACAAAACTGTATAGGATAAAATATTTATCTATACGTATTGCTTGAAATTATCATCAGTAAATACTTATTTCCTATACATCTACGAGTATAATTATTTTAATTTATTTAATAATAACTGTCTGTTCAATAATTTTATTTTAAATATTGATACAGACAAAAAAATTATGAAACATCTGAGTATGGGAAATATATAATGAAGTGTGCAATTTTCCCGCGCGCACAGGAGCGTGTCCAGCGTGCTTACCACATATTGATGTTAATACAGTCATTATGAACTGGACAGAATTAATCAATGTTTGGTGTATAAATCACACATCAGGAATTCGCAGTAATAACTACACTGTACTAGTGTTTGTTTACAACACACACATATAGGCATTGCACAGACATGCACGCACTTGCACATTGTATGCGTACGCATGTGTGTGAACCAGCACAACACCGAGATCACGGTAGGCCTTGAGGAAATTCCTGACAGCTGATTATTATTATAAAACATACCTGTTATATTAATAACCTAATTTATATACGGTACTTTTTTGTTTTACACCACTTTCCAGTTATAAATGTATCGCGCGCAGATGATTTATTTTTCTTTAAGCATGTATTTATATGAATGCAGTTAACTACAACGCCGTAAGTAATTACGAGGTACTTTGTAATTGCGTTAATGAAGATTATAACAAGATTGATTTATTCTTATTTGTTGTTTATAGAAATATTTTATAACTTGGCCGGTTTTTTTTATTATCAAACTAAGTAAAAACTTCTATAATCTTTGTTGTAAATTACAGTTACTTCAAGTGTAAATGCACAAAACCAAAGAACAATATGAATTAGTTTGGTGATTGTGTTCTTGAACAGTAGCGGGAAACCAGTCGACCAAAGAAAAATACACCCCTGTGGGAGAATAGGATCGAGCAGAGAACTGGAAGATTTACACAGAAAGTAAAATCCAGGAATCAACGCAGAACTGGAGTTACCCAAGAAGCCGACGGATGTATGCGGTGGGTGGGGATATACGAGGAGGGGAGGGGGAATAGCCAAGGGACCACAGCCAAGGATCTTCTGATTACAAGAGTTTTACCCTCGATATAAAAAAACGAAAAAAACTTGGTCGTTATTCAATTAAAGGTCACGATGATAATGAAAAAAAAACGACGTAATTGTAAGAGATTTGGTATTTTTTAAATAAGTTGTGCTTAAGGAAATTTTTCTCTGTCTATTTTACAAGAATACAAGAATGATTCCATCACAAGTAAAACGATATATATTCTTAGAATTTCAAGACATTGAAATAAATTATTACTTTTTGGCCTTGACCAAGAAATTGCACTCATCAGTATTTATTTCTAATAAATCCGGGTTTCTATAAAAACAAGTTTTTCCTCATCTTTCATTTACTGTCAGCACACCCTAAAATATGTCATACATTTACACAAGTTGAAGAAATAGATTACAGTATTTACAAGAGTAAATTAGTACCACAAAAAGTAACATTTCCTGTTCCACACTCAAATATAATTTCCTTTACATGACAAGTTTAAAACGTGTCTGTAGCAGTCAACGCTATATATATTAAATATCACAACTTCATCATCTCAACATAATAGATTGTAATTTAATTGATGTTAGAACACATTGTTATTTGTAACTTTATTGACTTTAATTTGTTACTTTGATCCCGCATAAGCCGCAAGCAACTGTCGACCAGGTTTTTTTTCCATAGACAAAGAAAAAATATGAACGTGATCTTTTTTTGGTCGAAAATTAGATTATAATATAGTGTATCGCATATATGTATGTATATGCGAGTCTTTTGCGGTTTCGGAACAGATAATAAAGTTCTACCTGCTATTTGTTAACGTGTTTTTTATATCTGAAAAATATAAAAATATAACTTGTAATTGCCTGAGTAATTATCACGATTTGTAAACAAACAACAGTGTGCATTCAATGAAACTATTTAAAAAACCGTTTATAGAGTTACAATTCATTGATATCTTTTCAATTGGCTTTCGGTACGGCTTCTTAAGTTCAATAAAACTTTTCCAATATTTTTTACCGATTTCATCGACGGTATTATATAAAAAAGACAACTCCGATTTCCATAATTCCTTTTCCTGTTTTATTATGCGAATGAAGTGTGATTTTAAGTGTTAAACTGCTGACATATTTCATATGAAATAATAAGGATGGCTCTATTTATGGTGTATTTTCCAGCATATAACGGAAATAAATAATACAGTCAACCTTGTAGATGTGCGTTTAAACATTAAAATGTCCATTTTGTGTGAATTATTGAGAAAATTGTTCTGAAATAACAGGGTGAGAATCGTACATGTGACCGTATGCTGTCGTAAGCTAAAATGGCTGGGGTGTCGAAATCTGTTATGGCAAAGGATCTCGTGTCAAGAGAGAGAGAGAGATTGCAGGAGTGAGAAACACAGAGGAGTGTCAGAATAACCCAGTACCGTACTGATTATATTCCAAATTCATTACACACAAAAACAGACTTGTATAATAAATATTCTAATGAAAGTAATACATAAACAGAATATACGTTATGTTAGCTTTTTATAAAAACACAAGTATGTGTGTGTATTATTTAAATACAATTTATAAATTCATATAATACTATATTAGAATTACAACATATACAATTATTCTTCAAATATACCTATATATATACACACGAATAGAGAATAGCTCTATCCGTGTGTGTTTAAGAGCAAATAGTTTTAAGAATATTGGGTTCCCGCCGAGAAGTGAGTGCAGATGTTTGCTCGGAATGTACCGACGTGGGGTGGGCGGGGGGAGGAGGGTAAAGGGAAGGATGGGCACTCTGGGACGGAAGGCCAGGATGATCCGTGTGCGTGCAGTGTGCGCGGAGTGTACACCACACCACCCAAAGAGGAGAGGAGCAGGCCTACAAGCGATCAATACCCTTCTGGTGCCGGTCTGCCATCGGCCCGCCACGACCACCGCCGTGCTTGCCTGCCTCGACTAGCGATGTACACAGGCATCAACCACACGCCGACACCAATGACACGCGCAGGGTGGCCAAGGTGAAGGTGACGGAAATGACTACTCGCCCTCGCCACCCTCTTGTCCCGCAAGCACACACACACACATTGCACATATGAATAACTAAATACAGGTATGTAGCATGGTTAAAAAATCATTGCAATCATTTCCTGATCAACTTCAAGTACCAAAGCAAATTGTACAACATCTAGTAAGTAAAAATATGGCGCCAATAGAAAACAAATTAAAATTTATTTAACTACAAATATTCCCCAATTATATACACATAAAATATAACAAAATAATTTAATGAAAGTAACTAAATAATTTGATTCGAAAATACCAATATGCCAGCGGCAATATTAAATTGATAATAAATGTAAAATACAGCATATTAATGGACAATCAACAATGCAATTTGAATAGTAATTATTATTTCCAGACATATGCAATGACCTTGAGCTAAAGATATTCCCATATATAGGTGTTTTAATATTTGAATTAATCATTTTTCTCATGCGTTATTTGAACTTTTTTTTTGAAGAAACGAACGGAAGTAAGTAAATTATTCTTCTTTTGTTTAGAATACGTGACAAAACTGTGAATATTGTATTCGGTAATGTAAATGAGGATTTTGTTAGATATTTTCACTGGTTTTCTAGTTATTGTCCGTACAGTGTGCTAATATTTCATACTCTAATAGAAAAACGCATTAAGTCGCAGTTATAACTATAACGATATACAACTGAATAATACTCACGGTAAAACATTTTATGCAGGAATCAACATGTATTTAGCAGACTTTTACTTTCATAATTAATATTAAATTAAACGATATGTTGATAATTTAATACAAAAAACAAGCTTTTATAAACCCTCGAAATTCATCGCTATCATATAACACAAATGTTATTTCCGAAATATAGCGGCATCATTGAATAAATAATAAATATTATGAATAATGAAAGTGTCGAGGGCTGAATGGTCTGACAGTTAACAGGTCACATCATACATACTCCTTGTATATATGTGTATATACAAATGTGAACATCTTTTACACATGTTCACACAAAGCGAGATAGACAAAGGGTTTATTGTTTTAGCCTGGATGCCGGACAGAAGGCCGGACACTCCACAGATACACGCACACACACACATGCAGGAACGTGCATGTTGGTGAAGTTTAACATATGCATAATTTAGTTAACAGTTCGATTCCTCTAATTGAGGCCAATGTACTCACTCCCGCGGTCCCGACGGCGTACAGAGCGTGTGCCCTGTGTGTGTGTGTGTGTGTGTGTAACATGTCCGTTCTGCAGCCCCTCGAGGGATACGAGAGCTCGACTTTTCACTATCGTGTTAAGAACACACGGTAAAACAAGACTAACAATCCAACCGTAACGCAATGTAACGTATCATTTACGCGCATACGTGTACTTGCTAATTATAATACACTTACTTACACGTACACGTACGTATGTATGCAGTGTAAGTATGTAGATGATAGGATTTATTGAGAAACGTACAAGTGTAGATATTCATTTATTATAAGTAACGATTTCCGCCCAATTACAAATTCCGTTGTAATATGTAATGTCTGACAACAACTCCCGATACATGTTTAAGTATAAATTGATTATTTGCGGTTAATAAAATCATCTATACGCTTAAATCTGAACACAATCAATATAAGTACGGACAGGTGATTTAAACTTATCGGTATTTTCTTTACAAAAATAAATTGTATAATTCTTAGAGATTTTTTTAGAAAGGTATGCCACATTTCTAGTAAATAAAACTTGAATAATACAAGGCCAAATATACGATAGATTTCTGTCATTGAAATTAGCGTAATATTACGTATTTATGTTGGTAATTAAATGGATATGACGTTGATTTGTCTAATTTAATATACGAATGCCATATATCAGATTCTAATTACACACCTATAATAGTTACATTGTAGGGTTGCATTTCTTCTAATTAAATGTTAATTCATATATGGTTATACGGAATGCTACACAATATATTTCTTTCACATACTTTGGTATCATTATACATTGAAATAAGCATGTCACGGCCTGCCTTCATATCAGTTGTAAATATTAGTTGTATTATTCAGAAGTTACATTCTGTAATAAAATGGAATAATCCATAAATGTTACAACGTTTCAAATATTTTACGAATGGTCAAGTGTCGTAAAATTTTACTTTTGTAGATCTCATAAAGTATTTTCCCTTTTCAGTGTACCCAAGCAACCGTTGTAAACATGTTTTTCTACTGAAATTTGCAATAGTGCAATAAGAAAAATTCTTGTTGTTTGAACTTGAATTTCCTGGTAAAACGTGTTGTCCAACACTTTGTCGGTATTGTAAAAATGAAAAAATATTAGTACAGAAAATCTGTAATACATTGAAACTATTTTCTTCGAACTCTTAGGGTACAACGAATTAGTTTTATTATACTTTTATTATTTTATGAGGCAAATATAGTATGTTTCAAAATAATTGCACACTGACATGGCTTTATAATGAGAAGGCAAACCCATCACAGTAGGATATTTTGCTTCAGGAGTCTTGCAATTATTTATAAACATACTACATGTATACATATTTTCAAACTAAATTTAAACTTGAATAATTCAACTATATGTTCAATAAAACCAATACATCTTGCCTCTGGCGTGAAAAAGAAACGAAATATTTCACATTCTTTAAATGTTTGCCGAAGTTTTGTGTTTACATTTTTTTTCTCGTTAAATATTTTTCTTATTTGACTTGTGTTCACATTTCAAATACAAGTGACAAGCAACAAAGAAAAGTAAACAGTGAAACTGATACGATATCCTTTCCACAGTGATTTTGTCACGCACCACCAGATCGCACTGACAGCAGTACAACACTTCGCTATTGTTGCAACACAAACTTTGATTTTCACGTAAAATTTCCCGCATTACAATGAAATACGTACATTATGTTCGTCGTCTTCTTGGAAATTAAATATCAAGATAAAAGGAAATCAATGAAAAACTTCGGAATTTAATTTCCGTTAACACCCCTACGAAGTTGCATCGCCGAATTTTAATGAAGTAAAATGTGTGAGATAATAACATTATATACTATACTTACAGGAATCAAAGTGGTTCTTGGTGAAAGCATAAAAGTACGGGCAAAAAAACATAAATTGTCATTCTGCATGAAAATGTGTAGCTAAACAAAATAACAATAATTTAATTTGAAGCATTACTTTGTTGTAATACGTTTCTATAAATGTATCCCTCATGACACATTGCTACAACTACAAATTGCCCGCTAAGGATGTTCACACGTTACATATGGTATCTACTTTTAGTTACTGTTGTTAACTGGGAAGTGATACATACCGTATGTCTTTCGTTTACATTCGGCACAATTGTTCATCAATCAAACGCTTTGTACTTGTCGTTGCTTGTTCTAAAGTAACCACCAATGTAAATATATATAGTGCTACCTAAAATGAAGGAATTAAACCGTGTCGTTTTTCTGTTTTCAAGTGGAATTTGGCAACTGTCCAATTCTTACAGACGGGCTCTTTGACCCGTTGTGACCCAATTCTTTCAACTTGCACAGACACTAGCCTTTGTTTATTTACTCTCCAGACTTTTTTATGTGTTCCAGTGTTATTGTTTGCGTTTGTCTTGCATGCAATGCATTAAAAGATTGATTTTCCATCGAACTGAAGTTAAGCTGTTTTACAATCCTTGTTAAGTGGCTTATGCTTTAATAATTTAATTTTTTAACGACAAATGATTTGTCTATTTTTAGATAGATGGAAAGTATAAATAAATGTTTATTCTGATATTGCAACAGTGAATAAACGTTCACGGTATATACAAGATTGAGAATCTATTTTGAGAAATGATCTCTACAGATTTATTGTAGCAGGTTATAGTAAGACGGGTATGTCTTTATTAACATATTTCAGTTACCTGCTTACTTTCTTTGTTACCGACGCAGAATACGTTGAAATCTTTCTACAAAGAGAATGTAGCCAAGGAGATCCGAGTCAGTAAATACTTCAGAGATATTATTAATATGCTTGCGAGGAGAGCAAAGAGGATTACCGCCTTTTTCCTTGTAATCTTCAGATGACAGTACAGGTCATAAAGCAGCCTGTTACTGTCCTCAGACCGACACATATATAAATACGTTTGATTTTTCTTGGCATTTCGCCAGCCATGTACACCTAGGTAGGACTACGGATATACGGCACAGTTAACTGAAACTATAAATACGTGTAGCAGGTAAATTAGCTAATGTTCATTGACTTGATAGTAGTTATTTTGTCTGCTAGCTACTTGGATTGTTACTGAATGATTTTATCTACTTTTATATTGCTTCGAAATAACCAACTGAAACACAAAAGATAACAACTGCTGGAAACGTTACTACATTGTCTCATATATATACATATAGCTGTTCGTGCAGGCCATTGGTCTCTCATAACAATTAAAAGAAATATTCACCGCTCATGGGGGGGGGGGGATATATAATAAAATGTAAGATTTTCATGAGCTAGTTTTATTACCGATACATTAGTACCATCAAGTTGGTACTTCTGAGAAACGTTGTGACCTTTACGAAGACCCAAACCCATGCCCAAATTGGAAATAAACTGCATTTATAGCTCTCTTCTGCTGACAATAAACCTATACAACTGCCGTAAACAGTTCTCCGTTAGGCCTAATGCACTTCTTTTCACAGGAAGTCTGCTTCACACAGCACAATCTTACATGCACTCAACCGTCAAATTCACTGATCAAAACAAATTCTGTTTACTGAAAAAACTATTTTATTCAGAATGATAAATTATTTTTATTTTATTTAAATACATACATAGAATATGAAATAGTATAAAAATTTAATACAACACACCTTTGGCAAATATTTCAATGATTTATTTTTTCTCATAAAATACATATTAAATTGATATGTAAATGTTTACCCTTTACTTTATATTATCACTTAATTACGGTTATTAAAATAGTTCTACATTTTATATAATAAATTTTATTCAATATAAGTTGTATACCAGCATGCTATAAATTTCATTATAAAAACATCAGAAAAGCATTTATATTTAGCATTTAACATTTAATTGACCTGAGCATTAGAAACTAAAATTCTTTTAACTTGAAGGTATGTACCTACTTAATTAAGTTATTTATAAATGATACTACTTCTTGTAGCTTGTAGTAATATAAATAAATTTAAAAGTATATTCTAATATAATCATGAATTGCAGTATTATTTAAAATAAAGCTTACTAGTCCAAATATAATAAATAAGTAATACATAAATGTCACTGGAAAATTATACATATGAGTACTATAATTATGGTGATTAATATATGTATTAATTAAATTAACATATTCATGTTATTCACACTATTAAATAAAATTAAACTAATATTAAATATATAATATTGAAAGTCAATACAGTAGATAATTGTGTTATTGTTTTTTAGTATCTAGTTCATGTTGAAGCACGTGATACGTCTGAGAAGTAAAAGAAGAAAAACCGTGAGAACGGAGTAAGTAAATTTCGTCAGTGTGCACTGGTCTTTACTGTCCAAATATCGATCTGAGGGTGTATTCTTCAGCAGGGTTCTGCTAATCCGCCCATGACAAACATACACTACCAAATACTGTAGCCGATCTTACCCGAACTGTGTGAAATGAGCCAACCGGAAATGCACGAAATGGTACAATCGTAACGAGAACACACTAGCAAGGGCCTGAGCATACACAGCAAGTTGCCATGAAAACTTTTCAAGTGCTCACGTAGACAACAATAGTAGCCGAAAGAATGAAAAAAATGGTTAGTTCTCAACACAAATGTCTTTCTGTGAAAAACAGTATTTGGGGTTCGTTCGGTAGCAGTCGCCAGCTGGCCGGATGAAAAATTACTCATCTTGAATTACCTATACACTACCTATATATACGTGCATATTATTCAATGGGCTCGAACATCTGAGGATAAATATTTCAAAACAATAATAGTAACGGAGAAAAACAAACTTTGATTTCTATATAATTATGTACGTGGAATCATGTATAAAAACAAGACTTCAGCAGATTCAAGCACAAACTACTAACTCTTATCGACAGTCTATTATAAAACCAGCGGCATATGTATAAGGACGTTAAATTTCCCCGGCACACAGTATGCAAGTACACACTTAGCATAAACTATAAATAAACTTATGCATCAGAGAATAATATAACTGTACATTTTCACGATACTCTAAACACTTCACCTTGCACAGACATAATTCATTTTGCAACAGCTAGTGACACAAAGCTTAATTTGAAAACTACAATACCTAACATTAAACTACATAAATCACTTTCTATTTTAACTAGGAATGTCAATAAATATCACATGCAGATTAAAACGAATCACCTAGTATAAAATATGGTAATATATTTGTACACCCTTTATCAACCGTATACAAATAAACATAATCACATATATACGTATATTGTGTATAAATACATACGTACATTGCAGACGTACAGACCAATAGAAACTCGCATAGCCATGCATAGCAGTTACGAGGTAGACTTTTATTATTTTATATCTGCTTCAATGTCATTCTATACAAGTAGTGTCTTGTAATTTCCATTTGTACTGCCTTATAAAGAAATTTGCTAACTGATTATCTTAATTCCTGCGGGAGCTGAATTCATTTAGATATAAAGCAAGCAAAGGATATTTCTGTACTGAATGTAAATATTAAGATTATGTACACACATACACATAGTAAGGCTGTCAATCGCGTTTGATAGACATATTAGAATTTTCGATTAATGCATAACAATTTGCTTTCAATATACGTATATACTTGTAGGTTTGTAAGTAGTTTAACGTGTGCTTTCGCAATAACATATATGCATTTCTTAGCAATAACTAGCCGCAACTGGATATTTTCAAACAGAATCACCTAGTCATGGTCTTCGCTTTTACTTCGAAATGAAAATGTTCACGATAATAATGACGATATTACTTAATCTGACCTGTTTCTGTCAATAGTACTTATGCGATTTTATAAACAATTTCAAATGCATACAATTTTACCTACAATGTAAAATGCTATAAACATTTATTTAAAATAAAATATTTCAGAACAAATATTCTAAATTTGAATACAATTACAAGGTGTGTATATTAAAATGTCATAAATTAAGAAACGAGGAATATATATTACATATCAATGTATTCGTTTAATATTGAATAAGAGAAAAAGAAATAAATAATGTGTAAAAAAATTAACATAAGACAATTTAACAACAAACTATAAATTGGACAGATAATTTCTCTTCATGCCGATGAGATGAGCCTTTCCAATTGTATTTATAGTACAACGTTCTTTCATAGCCTACTCAAATATGGCGAGAAATATGTCACTATGTGATCAGACAGCATTTCTATGTAATGTGTCTACATCCATAATAAGTAATAATTCATCAGACTTGTACAATTTAGTTGATTATGTTTTTTTCTATAAATAACACATAATTACACACACACAGAGCGCTAGTTAGTTTTCACTTTTTCTTCTTCACTTTATAGTTTGACGAAAAAATAACGCAACTGATCGATTTTGAGTCTAGAGTTTAACACGTTTCTGCTTGCTTGTGTCCTTCGTGTTTCTCGAAGATTAGAATCTTACTCAATTACATAATACTGTAGTATTACGTGCAAGGCATAATAAAACCGGTACCTCTTTATATTTAGGTAAACTCTTAACATCAATTTACCATTTCCGGGGTAAAAGATTTTCTTGTGCAGGGTTGAAAGTGTAAAAAACAGAAAATTACTTTATCATTCACCCTTCTTTTTGTATTTTAACACTTTGACTGCCGTGTGTATACATTTGGATACACATCATAGTTGGTCTTCTCTTTACAAAATTCGGTTCGGCAGTCAAGTGTTACGAATAAACATTTGCGAATTATTTAAATAAATTAATATCCATCTGAAGAGCGTATTCTTTTAAAATATCAATAATATGTTATAATATTTCTCACAGAGAGGAGAAAGTACGAATTACATACATTACAAGTAACAATTAAATGTATTACGTTGAATGAAACGGTCAAGCTATACGGAGAAACGTAAACATATAATCTGTAGCTGGTTCTCGGTACTACAGACAGCGCAATACAATCCGAAATGATAACGCTGGTTCCCACGACCTCCGATATAGTGGAATGTGTATTAGCAAACATTTAGCACATATATACACAAACAAACATACAGCAACTAATTAAATCATAACTATGTGTAATAATGTATCATGTTACTTATTCATTTCCTTATTAGACATTGTACAAATATATTCTTTTATATTGGAAACAATTTATTTCGTAATATATGCAGTTATCAATTGTTTTATGACGTATTTTTTTATTAACCAACAACATGTATGTTCATGTAAAAAAACAGATACATGTAAGTATA
>JAGJTL010001381.1:1185018-1199521 GCA_022063505.1 Calosoma granatense
ATGTACAGATAGGACAGACACGTTTATACAAGCTGTACGAGTAAGCAGGTACACCTGAGTGCATTACGACAGGCCATTGTTATACGCTGCAGCCGTGCGATATGACTACTAGATAATGGCACACGTATTTTTATATTTGCAGCAACGCGGAGCAAAAATCTAAATAGGTTAGCGAGTAATAGTGAAAGGAAGTGCATATACATACGTCACACGTACATTGCTATTATTATTAACTATAATTAAACATTACTAATGCTAGTTGTAGTTTCATCTCAGTTAGATCATAATGTTCAAATTTTCAATTTAAGTACATCTAATATCTACTCACAATATGATCGATTTAAATGAACTGAAATATATTAGACACTGGAAAAAGGTCAACTCTGCTGACGTTTTAATTTAAAAACAATCAAAACAATTTATAAGAAATGTCACCGCTTTGCATAAATTAATATTTTTCAAAGTTAAAGGTCTGTGGTGATTACAAATGCAAAATAAATATTGTATCAGAAAATGTCATGTTATTAAATAGAATTCTTATATAACGCTGATGTACAAATTCAATGAGTACATACGTGAAAAATATCACAAACATAGAATCTAATTTATCTGAACACATGTTGCATTCGTTTCAGGCTGTAAAAGTTGTCATTATGTATATTTCCAGGAAAAAAGTAATGAATGTTAAAATATACAAAATATGTTAAACATCTCTCATCATAATATGGTAAAAATGATCATAAAATGAAGAAAAGCAATATACTGATAGTGAAATATTTTAATAAAATAAAACTAATTGATTTCACATACCAATGAAGTGTTTTACTAACAAAAATGCACTGAAACACGGAAATTGCATTGCATTTAATTTGTACAAATAAAAAATATGTAAATCCGGAATGTTAATAGCTATAATTGCACCAGCTCAAGTATATATGTACATATGTAGGAATATGTATATAAATTTAAAAGTAATAAATATGCAATGTTAAATATATACAAATGAATAAAGGAATCGTAAATCTGTGATTAAGTATATTTTACAAAACATTTAATAACATTCTGTTAAATTATAAAATGAATATTTTGTTAAATATAATTATTCACAAATTAAATAATATAATTTAACGGTTGTGAGGAATGAAATTTTTCAGTAGACTATTAATTAAAAATCCAATAGGCATTAATGATTGCACAGGCCACAAAGTGTACCGTTCCGAGATAAATCACATCATTTCAGTGTACAAATGAATAATCAAAACAGTCACGTCACAAATTACTGAACAATGGACCTTCATTTCACAATCCGTACACCTCGGTCAGATTGCGTACTCTAATGTGAACTGCGCGAGTCAGTGAGTGAGTGAGTGAGTGAGTGAGAGGAGATATAGTAGTGTGTACGAATGAAATATACCGTACTGAACGTATGTTCCTACCGTATACATAAATACATCATTGGCGCCTCTATACGGGCAAATCGTATGTCACCGATGTCAACAGAAAAAGCAGAATTAATAAAACAAAACGCATAAATTCAAAAAGCGAACGATAAAAACCGAAGGGCACCCACCATCCGAACGAGCAATTGAATTGTGATATACAGGTGCAATTACACTGTCAGAGAAATTAATCAGATGAAAGCTTGAAAATAATCGAAACTGAAAAAATAACGCAACGCTAACGGTTGTCTGATTGCACTAGCAACTATGAATGGATAATTGCATATAATAAATAATATACATGTCATACATCACGAGTGTTGAATGCAACATTATCAAATTTATTACATATTCTTACATGTTTCAATATAAAATAGCAAATGGCATATTGTATTTCCATCTCTTCTAAACACTATTCTTTCTAATTTTCAAATTTAAAACTTCCTAAAAGCATATTATATCCGTATATCTCCAACATGATATTTATAGTATATGCAATGAATATCCCGTAAATTTATACATATAAACTTTATTCTAATCATCATAAAGCCTATAAATTACGGCAAATGATTAATTCTGATTAATAGTCACCGTTTGGATGCTTGTAACATAAATAATATATAATGGTTTATGAAAGTTCTCAGTGGAGATAAGTGTTAAGATTTATTTCACTATATGTTGCAAACAATAATAAATAAAAACACACTACAATACGAACAGAAGTAAAGTATCAATGTTCTATCCTTTCAATTCCGTAAAATCAATCGTAAAATCTATACAATATTTTATAATGCAATACGACTAGTTAACGTTTAATTTGTAGAAATACAATTTAAGCTAATATAAAATGCATTGTTCAACATAAAATACATACGAGTAAAATAAATCTGTCTTCATTATTTTTAATTAGAATTAATGTCTAGCAGATATAAATTCATTATCTATTACACACTAATGACCCATAAACTAATCAAAATCTAATCAGACGGCAAGTAGCGGGTCTCTGATCATATACAGTCGTTTAAACTTGAACTGTAAATAAATAGAAAAATCACAGTTGATTGATGCAACAGGAGCTTTGCATACTGTCGGTTCTTTAATTATTAATTATACAGAAACACGCCCGTAGCAAGAACGAATAACAAATGAATGTGTGTAATTATGAGCATGCTTGCAGGGCAAAGAATAGGCAATGGAGATGAGTTCGAGTGTAAAATGCCGCCACTACTATCACGTGTATGCTATTGCTAACATATAAGGATGAATACATTTGAATGTATGAATGTTGAAAGGAATGTTTCCTATGCCGTAGATGTGCAATATTTATTTGTGACTTGTTGACACAGGAATGCCTTTTTCATAGAAACGTGTACATATAAATATATGTATGTGTGTGTATATACAAACTGTTTACTTACAAGGCTTCCTCAATGGAATTTTCAACCGCTAACATGACATCAAATTGTTGTACAAATACTATTGTTTATCAACAGTCATTATTACTTATTAATAAATGAGAATCGAAATGTTTTCAATCACATTTGTACGTTAATGTATTCCGTAAACGTTAATATGTTTTGTCCATTACTGTAATGAATATTATTTTTAACTATCGGTACAGCAGTAAAAGCAATTCAATACTTGTTTCTATATAACCATTAAACAACGTTATCGACATCGCTCTGTGTGAATAAAATAGTATGTAATTATATATGATGTGAATTCTATCTTTGCAAAGTTCGAGAGGGAATGTGTTGTATTCACTTTTACAATTTGCTAACATCGTGACAATCCATTTCGTACCATTTACGACTTCATATACGACGCGCTGATATCGCGATATTGTCTTTAAGAGACTTGTAATGTCTTGCGCGTTGACAGCGACAAGTAAAAGAGAGTAAAAAAAGAGTGGGAGAACAGATACAGCTGCCTACAAAAATGGGGGCTCCATGACATCGCAGTGTGCCGGGACTGGACCATGTGTGTGTGAGCGTGCGCGTGTGCTTATATAGAATAGAGAGAGAGAGAGAGGCCTGTGTGTGCGTGTGCGTGTTTACCTGTACAAGTCTTTCACCTGTCCATTCTGTTAACCTTCATCGTTCCTACTCTTAAACGATATTTTACTTACTTTTCATAGATTGTCGCCGTAATAAACACGAAAGCAGCAATAAAAATAGAAATAAAAACCCTACCAGGCCAGCGGGTGTTACTCAAACTACCATAAAATAGAAAAAATTAACATACTGTCTCTCTAGTGGGTTTCTATTGCTTTTTAATAGGTCGATTCTTTAACTTTGATGTCTTCATAGTCACAACGCACGAATGTCGTGAAGTAAAGGAATATTTTATCCAGAACTAGAAATTAATTAAACATTCATACTAATTATACAACGAAATGGACACATTAGAACGAGTTTAACTAAATAAAACATCTGACAACATTCATTCTTGTTTAAATTATTAACATACGATAATTATTTTAACTATTTCATAGAGAATTCTAACAGCTAGAGGCTATACACATCTGTAGCGTGATTTCATAACAAAGGATAATAAAATCTCTAATAGAATTTTAATAAACACGTGTGATGGAGAGAAAACAAAGGATTTTAAAACAGTGTCAGTCAGTAGTAAATAGAGTTGTATCATCATGCAGATATCAGTGGTTGCAACAAAATGAAAGTCAACATCGAGTGTTTGATTAATCTAGCAATGAATGTCACACGGAGCACATAACTTTCAATCAGTAAGAAATATTACAATACTATCGACATTAAACACCACCAGTAACAATAAAAATAGCTCTCATTATATACGTTGCCAGACTGAAGGCTTTGTATACACAGCGGGGGTCGTAACAGCCTAGCTAGTTGGCCGAAGCACGGGGGCCGCCGCAGTTGCAGTTTCTGCATTGTGTGTGCAAACGTTCACTTCCACTACACATCATCATCCGGGTGTAGAGTTAAGTCAACCGTACCACCGTGCAACAGTGGTATCGAAACAGTTTCACACGAAACCACAATGAGAAATGTTCAATTTTACTAGTAGTACACCACACTGATTTAATATATAAATTATATGCAAGCACAGTATACGCGCATATAATGTCCTTACATAGTATGACATCGCAGTTCTTCAAGACGAGAAAAAAAGAATATAACATCCGTATATGCAAGTTCTAACATGAACACATACAAAGTGGTATATGACGACGTCACAGTACACAGTTTAGTTTAAAGGATAACACTAGTTACCAAGGACGAAGTCTTCCATTACCTACAAAAGTTCATAGGTCAGGGTCTCTCATAGTACAGATGCATTGTACGCAAAGCCGATGCAGAAAATCAATAACGGCAACAATTAATTTATACAACCGCATTTCATCACGATCCTTATCAAACCTGTTTAATGTAGAAAAAACTTGACATTCTTCCTCTACTTCACACGCATAAGAACTAAATATAGAATAAAATGTTATCCTTCACAATAATGATTTTTTGTTCTATTTATTAAAACATAATAAACATTAGAAGAATAAGTTTATCTAATAAATTAAATCTAATTCATTTACATGCATAACTAAAATTGTTACCAGATATTTCAAGGATAAGAAAGCAAATGAATATTGTTCTAACAAATATCGGATATGCTACAATTATAGAATTTACATTATAAATTCAGACGAGGCGCCTGCAGCGGTAAGGTTTAATTTGTAAAAATATAAATTAAATTGCGTTTGATATCATGGTATTTGCATACCGTGTAATTATTACCACATTAAAGATGAATTTAGTTGATAACTTATGTTCAACGCATGCCATACGAGACTTTCTACTTATGTATCGCATTAATGAGTATTATATATGATGAGATATTATGCTGTTTAACAAATAATTAACAACTGTGATGAAACATTTGTACACCATTTATAAAACATTTGACATTTACTTATTTATGCATACACATATATGCATTTATGACTTGATACTATATCATATAGAACAGTCTTGTCAATAACTGATTAAATTTTACGTGATAAATGTCAATAGAGAAAAAACAATATCAATTATTCTAATCTAGTGAGTACGGTATTGATTTAAAAGTGAAATCACATGTAGGCTTATGTGTCAAATTAATTATATATGTTATAATTATAGTACATAATGTAAAATTAAATTACTGACATTTATTCCTTGCTTGAGATTAATGCATAAATTGATTATTAGAATCCCAGTAACTTTAAATACGAATATAAATAATATATAGGTGCTATTTACACTTTTCAAGATTGATACTGTAGATTTTCGTTAAAACCATATCGAGAAATATAGCACAGAAAATCTTCACGACGATAGTAATAATCCCTGGAGTACAGTGAATAATGTTGATTAAAACATATTACGTCCATCTAATCGCGGTTATAATGAACCAGCATATCGCTAGTTATGTCCCGTATCTTAAAATGACTGCATGTACACGCACGTGTAAACGGAAATTGAATAATGGCTCGTAAATAAGTGGCCCGATGCGTAAGTATGTGTATGTATATATAGGTTTTTTCTCCGCGTGTAATATATTCCTGTCCGTGTATGCGCGCACGCGGAAGCCCTCGTATCGTGCAGACTTGCCGAGACGTCTGCATGTTACCGTAGTCGAGCAAACAGTAATTACAATCAACTATCCGAACACCACACCACGTTTGGCTACTTGCCAGTACAAACTTAAGAGTGAATCTTATAATCTAAAACTAGAGGAGAATAGAGATGTCAATTATATATTATTTGTTAAATCCCGAGTAACACTATGTATACATTTATAAACACAAGAAAGATTATAAAACTTTATAATAAATTCAATAAAGATCGTCTAAAAATATTCTATATCAGGATTATATATCTACAATATCAGAAAATAAATAAATAATAATCTGTTTTTTTAATTTCATTAAAATATAAAGCAAATATTGAATAATATTGATTGAATTCTGTCTGTCTGGCCCCTATGTATCTAGATATGCATATCTCTAATTTTCACAATCATACATAAAATATAAACACCAGTAATTTTACATTGAATCGAATTTAATATTCCGATATCATACATCATTATCCATTTGTGTGTTTGCGTAATAACAACTGCAGTTGTGACCGCCACCAACAGATGACAGACAGCAAAATATGACGGGTAAATGGATTCGAGAAAATGAAAACAAAATTGTATAGATGATGATCACAAGTCATCATTTTCTTTTAAAAACGTAAAAACATAATGATTGCACCAATTACAGGGTTAGGAACAGCCGAACAGTAACCTTAATCTACTTTCAACATGCAATGCACACGCACACAACGTGCCACGTAACTAACGAAAATATAACCTCACTTTGTGAAATGTCAACTCGATTTCAATTATTACTTTCGTTGCTTATTTCATTTTCTGTGTAAGTATATCTACAAAAGAACTATATTTGATACAACGTAATTAAAGTGAAGTTACGCCGTAACTGGTTTATCGAATTCAGTGATTTTGCAGAAACAAGAACACAAAGACTTCCAGCTCGATTGATATGATTGGTTGAAAGGTCTTTTAATTAAAGAACCATTGCAAGTTACTCGACGGAAATAGAATTTGTCAGAAACAAAAACGATGTAGTTACTGCAGAATCTGATCACAAATATTAACTTTATTACTAACACAAAGGTTATGAGCACGCACGAGTATTTATTCTTGAAATTTATAATAAATCATAATTGGTCTGTAACGTTACTACAAATACTAATCTATATATCTTATACATGATTTAAATTATCTAATAATCGTTGAAGATCCATTTGCTCAGATATAGAGAGTAAAAGTACATTTACGATAGTGCATAATTATGTATATAGTTTTATTCCCAGAACGAACAAAAACAAACAAGTTTGTACACGTTGCAAATAGTGAAATTTCTAGGAGTGTAAATAATGTATGTAGGTTGTGTAGAAGTTTATATATATATACAGACACACTGTTAGTGTGTGTATGTGTGTGTGTGGAACACGTGGGTAGGAATAACTATACAACTAGTAGTAGTAGTAGTAGTAGTTCATCAGTAACATCTCTCACGAGTCACTCTCTCACGAGGCAAGCTAGAGGTGAAGTGAGTTACCTGAGTGCTAGGCTAGGCAAAGGAGAGAGAGCTACGTGTATGTATGTATGTTGTTGCTGTTCTCTGTACTCCATGCACACAACTGGCTTGTAGTACGTAGTGTAATTATGTAACACACAGAGGTACTGTGTGCATTACGCACAGGTTGAACAATAGAGAACAAGCGATAGCCGTGTGGCCTTAACCTATAAAAGCCTAGCCAAGCCAACGAACGACTTTCATATACCGGCCGACGCACGAACAAGCAACAGTTGCATTTCCTTTCAACTGACATAGACCCGACCTGCATATACACTGACTGCAAACAACACCGCTTTATTGATCGTACATTCGTGCAAGATAAATATTCAATAGAAACTGACCATAAACAGATCAATTTCAATATTCCTAAAGTCTTAAAATTAATCTTACCAAAAGATATATTCTGCCTTGTTTAATCCGTAATAGATATGTTAAACTGTACATACCTGTAACAAAAGAAATAATATTAAACTAATAACATATAATATACAAAAATCATACACCTTATGTATTATTAATTTTATCAAAATAACATGACACTAAAACATTGTTTTAAAATAAAATACAGAAAAATAAATTTTAATTCCCTATAATAAATATTATGATCATTTCATTTTGTTATATAAAAACATAAAATTTAATTACAACAATCACGTGTAGTCATTGGTAATTAAATTGTATTAGTAATCATTACATTTTACTTAATGAAGGTAAAAATTGAACAGAGATAATAGTTTACTGGTACATAACAGTTTTATTACGTTTCACCTTATAATTATATAGATTTTTCACTTGAATAACTTTTTGTTCTTAAATGAAAATAAAAGCGTAACAGATTGTGTTGAGAATAAAACCGCATTGTATCGTCTTACATTCTAGTATCTTTTTAAAATAGTAAATATTGCACAATTCATTGCAGCGCATGCATGTATTCGAACTAAATTTATATTATACCTATAAATACGAGTTTGTTCTAGACATATACTGCTAATTATGTGTTTTGTATTCACTGCATATTACACTTTTCTCCCCAGAAACACGTGTCATTTATTGGTAAAGTTTTACATACACGCGCGCAAAGCCTAAGGACGTTTGGAATAAATTGATATGTATGCATCATATAACCAGTCGGTTCTTGCACAGTCGGTAATATAATGGTTGTACCATTACCAGCCTGTTACAGGAGATGGAGGGGACAACATGCTTGGTTTACAGGGGCAAGAGGATGAGACCCACAGGCAAACAGCTGTCCAGGACAGCCGGCTATGTCAAAATAACCTTTTTTTGTATAAACTTCAATCCCTAAAGATTTTCAAAACTACTACTATTGTTAACTTGATAAAGCTTTAGCCCTTACAAATACTTAATAGAATTTTGTCAAAAAAAAAATTTAGATTGAATACTGAAAAGAATGTGAATTAATTCGTCTAAAAGGAAAGAATTTGTTATTTGAAAATATCCGTTTCATCAATTTTTAATTTAAATTATTAAGAATAGTACATAACTATGACATATATAGTATCATCATCATATATTTATGTGTGCCCAGTACGTTGGGACATATATAAAACTTTATTATTCATAAAATATATAACTCTACTTACAGTCTGAATGTAGAACTCAAGATGTCAAATATGGAAATAGATAATTACAATGTGAGCTATAAAATTACTATATTACAAGAATGTTAGTAATTTATTAAATCGAATAAAATATAAAATACTGTATTGATATAATTTATCGTAGTTCTTCAGTAAACACGCAAATTCTTGTTTCATTACAATTTTATAAATAAAAACAACATGTTCAACAACCGGTCCTAACATGTAACATCACAATTGATTCATAAAATTAAAATTCGACAGCTAAGGAATGTTAATATAGACTACATTATAATTCGTTTGAGGAATGTGTATTATACATGAATTTCCTAATAAAACAGAAAACGTACAGTTATGGACATAGCCGTAGAATGGAGGATAACATTGGTGATTGTTGATTCCCCTATATACTACACACCCTCTTGCTACATGCTATACGACACCCTCTTCACCCTCATTTCCGCTAAATGGTGCAGAAATTACTACATCGTACGAAATCATCTTGAATTCAAGTGCAAAGTTTAACAAAGCGATTAGAAATAATTTGAATTGTGTATTTGGTGTTGTATTTTATCAATTTCCTACCAAATAGGTACTTGATTTAACTTTCCTTTAATATTTCCGTATCATTTCGGCAATATAAATTATGTATAAACACAGAAATATAGTTTTATATAGTAACATAACAGTTTTCAGTCATATACGATGCGTTCCATTATAAGTAAAACTAAGTGCTGGTATTGTAATAATTCGAGTTGGAAACATTATAATTTGACCAACAGTTGTGTTGCGTGCTGTTGTCCCTTACACGCTGGCGACGTACAAAGCTAAATAACGCAACTTCTGCGGCAGGCAGCAGGTCTTTGTATCGATTCGTAGAAAATTGTTATTTCGGTCATTTTTACCACTTAACAATATGTTACATGATATGCCTTGGTTAAAATTGCATGTTACACAAAACTGCAGTCTGTACTTTACTAACAGTTTTTCTTGCAAACATTTTGCAACAATAAAACTTTTTTTCAAAATGTATATATTGATTATTTTGGAAAAAAACAATGTACTTTACTTGACTCTATATTTAAATTATTCAGGACAATTACATATGTAAATGTATGACATATTTACATATTTGCCTTATTGTAATTTTTCTTACAAAAGCTTCAATGAATGATAAAGATAATACAGGATGTTAGAATAACATATTTGAACATTAAATATTTACATCTAAATATTTATGATAAAAAATTCTAGGAACCCCCAAAGCTAGTTCTTATCTGTACAAGTCAATATTTGTAAATTATCAATTTTTTTGTAATAACAAACTTAGTACGCAAGTAGCAAGTAGCTACATGTGAAGAGTAAATCAAACAAAATGTACAATTTATCGTACTACATTTCATACTTATCATGTTTCTATCTAATCAATAAGAAATAATGTAAATAATATTACATTTATTTATAAACAAGATCACATCATTTTTGTATAAAAATATATTCGAAATATAATATTTCAGATAGAAAATGTTAAATATTGTAGGTAATTATGCATACAAGCATACAAACATACCGCAACACGCTTGCAATAGCTCGTTATGTTCTCCACAGAACTGTACGACTGTCAGTGTATAACGAATATCGCGCAACACGGTAATTATAACTTAATAGCAATTCGTCGTCTACAAATAGCTCGGAATCCAGCATAATTTCACTGATATCTAAATGGATCGAAGACACAGGCAGAGTATGTAGTGCCGGTGTACTGTAGTTTAGTTGTCATGAGACCGCGGTAAGTTTCATTTTACATTGACAAGATTGTATATGTTCCAATGTCCAAGCAGCATGTCGACCGTTGTTCTCAGCTTGTAAAGGAAATGGCATTACTGAATAAAACATAAAATGCTTTTGAAAACAATCGCTTCATTGAATTAAATGCCAACTGAAGCGCATTAACCGGCTATCGGTATTTAATGAGAGGTCGCGTGTATTTTTATCTGCAGTGATCTCGGAAATTAAGCTTTAAACATTTATAAGTCTTTGTATGAAGTTTGAATCACTTCATCTCTTGTTGTTTCAACTGTTATTATTCCCTTCTACAATACATAAAACAGCTTTTCTTTTATACAAGTACTTTATTGTCAAAGTTATATATACATACAAATAGAGATCTAGTTTTAAATTAATAGTATAATAACATTCTATTGTTCAACGTCAACTGTTATATGTAAATTATATAATTCACTTTTATACTAACCGAATATAAACAATTAAACTAATTGTTATGATTAATAATTTATATTTGGTAAACTGCACATTTCAGCTTTATAATAAATTCCTTTTGTCAAACAGAGATCAAAGTAGCAGCTGATAATTAAACACATTTCGGGGTTTTCAATTTAGGCTTTTGAAAAACAAACGGATTAATGAAACACGCGACGTACAATATGACCTAGAAAATAACATGAAAGCATTTGGGAAGATAAGGGAATGGACGGAACACAGCGTTTCGAAGCCAGGTCTAATTAGCTAAATTGAAGCATCGCAACGGCGCCGCCGGCTGCACCACGGGCGTCTGCAATGTCGCGGGAGAAAACTAAATGTAGCGGAAACTGCAATCCCCCAAGTCACAGCGGAGAACCGAGCCCCAGGGAGAACGGAAGCCGGCCAAAGTCGACGCGAGGGTGTAACAAAAACGGGTTTTTACTAAATTAACTTGTAACGGCGGCGGTGGCGGCAGTATTTTTGTCGATGACAGAATATAAATTGTCGCTTTCATGTATTCGTTGACAATCAAACAAGCTCCAGGACATTGTCAGGAACGCAACATTACCTTTCATTATTAACTGTGTTACAAGTGTGAATAATAAACACACAAACATGGAATCCACGTCACAATTTGTACAGTTATATTTGCTAATATATTGACAAAGTAATTATTTATTATATTTTCGCTTGATATGGTTTACATTACTTATAACAGAAAACTGTAATTATAAAGTAATAAACTGTAGTGCACTAGGAAAAGAAACGATTATTAGTTATGTTCTACAAGATAAATAACGTTTAATTATACCAGTCTGTTACGCGACGTATTGAAACCCGGATCTAGCAAGTGAAGACTCTCTGATTTGAAAATTCAATTCGAAGCATCCTGTACTTTTCAATTTAATATCCGATATCCATAATATAATATTCACGACCTAATTTTACTTCCGAAATAAGATTTACATCAAATATCCGGCCTTGTACTGACAAACCTACTTTTTTTTCTTACTTTTACAAAAACGTGCAGTAAATTAAAAATAAGTAGTTATATAAATTACAAATTCTTATCAATAACCTATTGATTACAACGTGCTGTCAACCGAAATTACCTATAAATTAATTCAATTCCCACACGAAACAAGCCTAGACAACTGACGCCTACTACTTCCATTCACTAAAAATTTTAAAAGCCATTCTAATTTTATTTACAAATTCATCGGATATATCGTTTCACACACCCATGCCACCCACATAACAGGTATTGTTCGCCTATAATCCACTAGCGCACACATATGCACACATACACAGCAAGTCCATTCATTCACGCATGCGTACAAACATGTATACAAACATATGTCAACAAACAAACGTAAATGGTACACAATGAATGTTTTTGTCTGTTAGACACAGATACAAAACTTAAACAAAACTCAATAGGAATACATCATAATAGTTAGAATTGGACCTACAAAAATTTATTTGTTAATGTAATTAAAACATAATTGTATATTATGTTAGCAATGTACTACAAATAAAATGTATTCACTGACCTTGACACAAATTAATTCTTAGTAACCGCTTGTTGTAAATATACGTTTATTATTAGACATAATAACAAAATAAAATTGTTCATCAATGTATTTAATTTTACAAGAATTAACAAAGGCAAATGTGGATGTGTTTTATATATAAACTGGTGTATAACAACATTGCGCATTATATGCAATGTTAGCAAGCGATGACATTTGGTTTACAATACCGCAAATCAGTTCATCCAAACATGAACTGCGAGGCAGCAGCATTTCATACACGTTGGCACTGGTCCAAACTAAACAATCACATGTAATATTCTCCACAAATCCAGGGTCGTGCGTTTGTTTCGGAACTTTTCTAGACGGAAGTCTGTAAATAAATTAACGGAAGCGATTTGCAGACAACGCGAATCCGATTTTTGAACTGTTTAATATCGGATATTTATTCATGAATTCATTAGTTTGGATTTTCTAAAAACAAAGAATAAAATTTATTGACGGCGACTAATTTAAAACTTTCAGATATAAATTCATCAAATATTTTACATGAATAAGAACTCCATTATTAGAAACAAAAAGAATTGTATTCTTTTTTCTAAATTCACAGAAAACCAAACCAAAGCTATTACAGTGTCTTTATAAACATCCGTTAAACCAAAAACTATTTTCCTAGAAATACACTTTTAGTGTACAGTTGACAGAATTCAAAACAGTACTGAAAAACTGTTGATTTTCGACTAAAATGACAAAATATTGGTAGAGATTTAAAGCGGTACGAACTAACACGGCACACGAATGTGTGTGTGTATGTTTTGTCGGTTTTTCGATATGGGCAGGTAAAGCTAAGCTATGGCAAAGGTAGGTAAGTAACTCAGACACGGCACCACTAAGTGCAGAGAACCACCGAGTGCGATAACCCAAGGCAGAGAACCGCTTGCAACAACGCATCAGTCTTAGGCCGGTCAGTGCGGTCGGAGGAACCCTACCTACTACCTACCTACCTAGCTGCGACTAGCTTACACGAACAAAAGAAACTCACATTGGTGCGCACAGGGAGTTAGTTGTGAACCAGCCAGAGAGAGAGAAGTACGATGAGATCAGGTGATACACAAGGCAAGTTGTATATAAGGCAAACGCAGCTGTTTTAGACGAATAAAATCGGAAAACAAGTCAAGCCTAGCACCTTGTAAACTTGCATAATTAATCCATTCAAGGTGCTAGCAAACACCGATCAAATTTGCCAGGTTATTTCAATTTTTTTTTTTTTCAGTTTTAATTTAGTTAAAATGTATATAATACAGGTGTTTTGTCACGAGCGCACATGTGGAAATATGTAAAAATTATACATTAAAAGAGCTGTAAAACATGTTAATATACAGACATTATATGATACCGCTTTCTTTCAAAATGAATTAATAAATCATATTTAATACAAAAGAGCGATGATTAATAATATTGCTTACTACAAAAAAACTATGCGAATTCCATATGAAAATG
>JAGJTL010001381.1:1199589-1211429 GCA_022063505.1 Calosoma granatense
AAACTTTCGTTTTACGAAAAAAAAAAAAAACTGGACATTTCTGTGTGGATTTCAAAAGCATAGCACATTAGCGTCCGCCCACATGGAAATTCTTTTAGAAAATAGGAGACAACAGATATATAAAAAAAATGTAAACTATGAGTGCAAAAGCACATAAAATGTTCATTGTTATTAAATTATTCAAGTTCTCATGAACTCGTTACGGATATAGATTTCACAGGAGAATAAACATTTTCTAGCCATAAAAAGGAAAGACTACTAAAATTAAGTTTTTCATTCTACATATGGGAAAATTGGATAGAAAGTTTTAGGAAAAGATTTCCGAGTCAAAGTAATATTGAATTGTATCTCTGTATATACTGCTAACGTTGAAACAAGTATAGTTAGGTATGGTTAGGTTAATAAATGATTTTGAGATTTCATGATGAGAGTGAAATATAAATGTTCCTTGAAGCTGTTAGTCTGTACTCGTTGTAGTAATGCCTCACTTGAATGCTTCGAGCCAACCAGCAACAACCTTATCTAATTAACAATTAACTAGCATCGTAGCACTAACCGGCAATTAAGACGGTCAGTGATCCGTTCTTATCCGCGGACGGCATTGTTTGATCCACCTGGATTCGTATCCACCACACCAGTCACTATAGCCATGTATAACATTTCTATAAACCTACAACTAACTATCCAAGCAAGTCTACCAAGTGTACATTTATAACAAACCGATGTAAACATATCAGATTAATAAAACAATGAAAACATTAATATTATTACCTGTTACGTCCAAATGATATTTTGTTAGTAAATATCAGTGTCTTTATATAAAAGACATTTACAAGTCAGTTGGAAAATAATAAACATATTACATTTACGTAGATAACACTGTTCTTGTTACTTATGTAGCATGCAAACCTTGACGCCGTGTTGAACTTTAAATGAATTTGTAACGCATTATAAAGCGTGATTTTCTTTACAGAAAGGTTCATTTTATAGCCTAGTTAAGGTCTTGTTAATAAGTCACTAAAACATAAAATATAATCTGTATAAATCTTACTACATAATAGTAAGAAAATATTACTTTCAAATATACATAAACTACAATCTCAAGAAATTCTATCAACTGAAAACGTACATACAATATAATTTATATTGAACTACGCAACAAGATTTAGCAAAATGTCTTCTACGCATTTACAGTAATTATTTTCTTTCATTTGATTAGATTTATTTACAATCAGCAGACTATGATAACATACTTTTATTTTTGTAATTAGTTCTACGAAGGAATGATAGTTGCAGATATATATTTGTTATATAAATACGTACGCTGGTAACAGTGTGATATACGATTGCGTGTAACAACTGAAATGGCGCAACAAACTGAATAAAATCTATATAAACAAAATGGACGGTGCGCATCTAATCCAATTCCTTTAAGGATGCAGTGTTCTATGCAAAAGGTTCACGCGACAATAACAATAAAACGGGGTTCTCCTAAAAAGGAAACGGTTAATGGTCTCGGGGATAGGAAAATAGGCGGGTAGATCTGACGGCGTCTTGACCCGATTGCAGATGAGAGGGAAACACACTTGATGCAATCGAACAACAGCTATACTAGTTGTGGTGAAATTACACATGCAGAAGTCCGTTTGCGTAACAACACTTGCTTGCACTACGCAATAAAATACATACACATACACCTTATGTGTGCACGCATACAGATAGTCTAAACGTGAGGTCATTATATGCGTATAGTCGGCACGCACCGGTATGTGCTGGTTATAGCTCATCGTATTTCGATGCTACACAGAATGACAACAATATAATATACAAGAACTTATTGCGGGAATAGATTATGTGAGTAGCTACGGGCAAGGTGTAAATTTTAACCAGCTATTATAACTGCTAATCATCATTGATTGTAAAACTTGTCCCCATATGTGCCTGAACGTAAACTATCAAATGATCGCCAGCCATAGATCAAATGAGCAATTATTTATGCCAGGTATTATTACATCCTGCAATAGTAGTATTTCATGCGGGTTCTACTTATTGTTAACGCATTTCATTATAAGATGGACACTTTATTTTATTATTATCCGTTACACACTAGTAATTTAAATAACACTAGTGTGGGTATTACTAGAAATATTCTCTCGGCGGAACTGTTCCGACTAAACCACTGGCCCCTCCATATTCACATACTGCTGGTTAATGCATAGGCATATATAGCTGACTGGTTCGCAAACAAAATGCTGTCGGGATTTCCTTTATCCGGTCCCAGTGCAAGGCAACCGCTTTAGACACTAACCGTAGACAGGTTACAAAAAATGCGAGAGGAGTGTAGTAGGTTTCAGTGTTCGGTTATCGTTGACCCTGACTACAGTTTTCACAGCCAACTTGCAATCGGAGCTGCATTACTCGCACGCTTGAAATAAGAGACATTCACAATGAACTCACATTAACATGCTTACGTTATGTGTACACACAAGTGTATTAAGCAAGCTTGACATTTACTTGCATATAGATTCATATAAATGCGGTTCAGATTAAAGTTCAGAACAAGACGATTAACATCGGTAGCAGTAGCACAACATTCTGAGCACTCGACCGTGTACGTTACGTTCAAACTGTTCTACCGTAAGGTTGTTTTTGTATTTATAACAAACGTTCATATCTTTGCAAATCTAAACTGCTTGCACTTGCAACAATTATTAACAATATTAAAGTACGTTAAAATGTATTTCTTTTATTAATTTTAAATTTTGCAGGCAAATCTGATATATTAGTATTGTCTAAAACAGTTCCATACTCATAATTCTAAATGCGAGCATTTCATTTATTAGCTGTTGAATTTTTCATAAGACATTGTGTGGAAATTTTTCTGGTGTGAAAACGTTTTGAATAAAATGGAACATTTTATCTTCAATGCATCACGTTTGCAAGTGTAAATCTGATGTTATTTTTTATTTACACAAACAAAATAGCACAAGGGAAATTAAAATTAGTTAAAAATACTACCATATGATACATGGAGATAAAATAAAGTTAGAATTTTAATACTAATGAATATTCAAGATTCTAAAAATACTTGTAAGATTCAAAATAACAATTCATTATACAATGAAAATCTTGTATGTTGTATTTTATTAAGAGTATTTTTAAATAAGTAATACATGAATGGACATGTATTACTTTTATATAATAAATCATTAATTCAGTATAACCGTTGGTACAATTGTCATTTGCTTCCTATTGTTAACCTTGGTTACAATGTCATGTATGTCTTAGTTTTTAATCTCAATGTATATACCACGAGTAACATGAACAATTAGTATATATAAAATTGCGAATGTGAATCGCTGATTGTGAAAGTGTGAATTGTTGCGTACGTGCAAAGTTGCAAGTACACCCTAGCTACGATACTAGGGACACACAAGGGGGAGGGTGAGTGTTACACAATACGTTCACTAACACATGCAGCACACCCTGTGTGTAAATGTACAGGCAAGCTGTACGCAGAACCCTCTGTGTCGTAACTACGACAGTCACGATACCATGCTTACTTTACAACTGCACTTTCGACACTCCAACCGACTTATTATAAGCACTGTTACACAAATTTACATGCAGTTTAGTGTGGGAAGACTGTCGTGGTTTATTTATAGATTCCCCAAGATCTTTTCAAAGATACCAAAGTGGTGACATGATTTGTTAAGCAGGGTAAGTATTAACGTGTTAGGTATGTTAGTCAAAGCTGACTCGGGGAAATTATGCTAAACATTTAGCACATAAAAGCATGTTGAATTATTCTAATTTACATATATGATACTTTTATAGTAATATTTTACCCATCGTATCCTATATGAAATAAATGATAAAGTTTATAAATCAGTTTGTAAATAATTGTATGCAGAGTATAAGAGAATAATGATCACGGCACGGGACACAAGATGTATTTATACAATAATTTTAGTTGAGAGCATAATATTAATTGCCACAGTGCAATGTAAGGTTCTCACCAGTTATCTGCTATAATGAAAATAAATGATAGCAAGTTCTACTCGTTTTATGTCTAGAAGGCCTTGATTTTAATGCGGTAAAAATGATTAAATTATGTTTTCCTGCAAATCGGCTAGCAACATACGAGAAAATTACTGGCAAGAAAATAAATTTAGAAGGTGCACTGAGCAGTGTAGAGTTTTATATATGTATTATTATAAATTCAAATCGATCAGTTGACATTTCCTACGGCTATCACACATACTAAATAGGAACATTGCAGGATGATTGTATCAATATAATTGAGGATATATTTATAGGTAAATAAAAAAATACCTAATCCTCCTATAAGTTTAGCGAATAATTTGTAACTATTAATTATAAAATCATATTGCTTTACATATATAAGAGATTCTGAGAACACTAATTATCACAAGTGTGAAAAGTTGAAAAGTTTTACAACATTCATTATCGCGATCCAAGTAACCACTGTTATATCAAGATAACCAGCACGTAGCTCAGCTGATAACCTTGAGAGCCCCTTGGTATCAATGCATGCATGACAGCATGCCATAATTATAATATACGTATATGTGTAACGCTCAAATTATTCGTATAAAACGGTTATAATCGAGTAAGGCGTGAAGTAAAAATCGACAAAAAATATCCAAGTAACAGCAATTATGTACTTGTAACGTATAGTTTAAATATAATTTAATCACTTATTCTGCACATGTGTAATAGTGAATTGTTCTGCACTTGTGTATTTGTAGGTAGTTGTTAATCTTTTACAAGTTCAAACTTGTATATTATAACGTTATCACATTGGTTGTGATAAATCAGCTGACTTATATCCGTTCATATTATATGTATATTAAGTAACAGTGTATATTACAGTTAAATTTTTTTGAACATTGATTTAAAAAATGATTCAGCACAAAACATGAAAGTATCTGAACTATATATTAAAATAAACAAATGCCAGATATAGTTTAACCTAACATAGGTTGACCCAGGTTTATAAGTTTATTATCTACTAATTTATTTTTAGTTTTGACATAGGTCAAGTTTCAACAAGTTTATACATATACGTATATGGCTATGTGAATTTTGCACACAAGATCATTTTAATTGCACAGAAAATATTTTATCACGTATACGCACGTATACATTTAATATGCGTAATTATATATTGTCAAGGAAGAAAATATACAGTTACTATAACTAGTAGTACGAATAGTAATTGTACATGTAACAATACCGCACTCGGGTATGGTATATCTATACCACCACATGTAACATACTCCCAAATTAAGTATCAAGATAGGCTTTGACTCGACACACGGCCTACTATTCCCGGAGGTCTTCGGGGGTGAATTTGTCATTTTAATTAAAGTCCTGCAAGCGACTGTCGAGCAGAGCACAGTCACACAGGCAGTGAAGCAGCCACGGCAAACGGGAAGAGAGGAATGGGGAAGTACACACTCACACACACACACACTCACACAGCAGCCAACAAAGGAGCATAATCAGGAAGGGGCGCTATTTATATACTACCCACACACATATACAAGTACAACAGGCAGGGGTGGCTGTACTAACCCTTTATCATCTACACACGAATATAATAGTCACACACTGCCCTACTCCGTCCGACCAAGATAGTACACGCAGATTTTATATTAACCACCATATATGGAGTACTAATGCGATAGGTCAGCAATATATATATATACATCATCGTTGTGTAAATAAAAAATTAAATAAAGTATACACCGATATTTTTATACCAGCTTCAGCACATTCACTTGTGTGATAAAAATAACTATTTATTTTGCAAATTTTACAAAAAGTAAAACAAAATTGCACATTCATATTCTATACGACAAGCACTTGATAAATTCAATATAGCTCCCATCATAAATGATATTACAAAACTTTGCCTAAGTTCAAAAACAAAGAAATAGTTACAAGGAACAAATCCAAAACTTTCGACACCCCTGTTCGGACAGAGGTCGACCCAAACAGCTGGCCATGGACCCACCCCTACTCGTTGTGTTAGCCAGTGGGAGTAGATCATCAGTCTACTCTGTAGAAGAGTGGGGGGGGGAGAAAAAAAGAGATAGGTAGAACAGAACATCAGATTAGACAAAAACAGATGCAGGACCCACGATAATCGCCAACTCAGAATCCTGCAAGCACAGATATGGCCAAGTAGAAGGGATGCAAGGGAGGGGGTTGCACGCGCGTGTTTGTGCGTGCAGCAGGGTAGTGGTGGTGGGGGGTTGTTCACATGTTACTCGATCCATTTATCCAATGATGATTCATGTGTTATTGTCCGCAACTATGAAGCGTGCACATCGAGAGCCATACGATGTCAGTGGGGTGGATGGCATTTTTTCGTTTTAACTTTTTTCAAGTTCATTTGAATGCAAATTGACGTACGCCTGTGTGTGCATACGTGTGTGTGTGTGTGTGTTCTGAGAGTGTGAGGAGAAACGCACAGGGCTTAGCCGTTGCACTGATGCAAACCTGTGCGCACACGCTTATTATAGGGTTGCATGTTTGTTAAATGCAAAGCAACAAAGCGTCACATGAAACTGACGCAACTCTAATCTCATGCTTCATGTACGCGGATAAGAATATGTATGATTTAACATTATGCTCCGGCTGCTTGTATGACTGATAGCATTATATGCACGTCAAATATTTACAACGTCATTTTCTTTTCACAAGTATGTATACTTGAAATTTTCTTCATTTACTTTATTCATAACAGCAGAAAGCAAAGGTATTTGTGTAAAGTGGATTTGTTTCTCTTAAATACAGTATATTTTAAATACATTGAGAAGAAATTTTAAATCAACAGTTGGCAGGCAGATACTTACAATTTGGCTGGTGTACAATAGAGAATTAATTATAATTGACTACTACAAAGAACAGTGCCAGGGTAATACTTCACTGATATATAAACACACTTTATATACTATGTAAACTGTCACAAAAACAAAACGAATCATACTTAAGAACATATTTAATCAAGTTTAACATGAACAATATTTAAATATGTCTTTTATCTAGAATTTAAATATTTAAAATGTTTATATGATAGAAAAGGTTTTAGAGTGCTACACATATATCAAATATATACATGTATGCTGTCTATGATTTTATTTCAAAAAAACAGCAGACCATTTTATTTACCATTCCCGGTTAAACGTACGTATATTAAAATTCTATTACCAGACAGCAAATGTAACTCAGAGCACGTGATATTTTCGCACGAATTCCATATGTAAATTTATTCTTTGCCGATTTTCATTTGCTATTCGAACAACAAATAACTATTTAAACATCGAACTGAATAGCATATTGAGTTTCTAGTAAAAATCTCCAGAGAACACGTTCAATAAATAAATACCTAGGTATTACCACCGATAATTATAATGTTACAGTAAATTAACATTTGTACATATAATAAAGATTTATATACTTGTTCAATTAGATAAGCGGTAATCGTATGCAACAAGCATTTTTATATTAGATTATTCTAACACTGTAACAAGTGTTAGAACGATATAATATTTCATGAACTGGTATTTCACGGGTGACAAGTAACATATTACTTGCAGGAAAAAACCTGTCGTAAGTTACACATTTTTGAAGGTCCTGTAAGTAATTAATTATAAAAATGATTTTTACAGTGTACAGTGTGATAATTTATAGATTTACTGCCACTTTTGTTCAATATATTAAATGTAGACAGGTAAACATACACTATACTATATAATATAGGTTAGGAATATTTATTACTTCAGAAAAAATTGTTGAACAAATATTTTTCTCTGAACTATCGCTGAACATGTTTATGCTTTGTAGTAATGAAGGAAAAATGGTTAGCTATATGATTGCAATGTTATGACGTGTAACTGCAACCAGCAATCATGAAACTTTTGCTATAAACCACGTGTCACGTGACTGCAAACTAAATTGTGTTTCGTCTACGTTCCGGTATTGCCATAAAGCGTTATTTTATTTGTAAACAAAACATACAACAGTCTACAGTTACTATTTGTTGTAGGAGTCAAACAAGATCAATTGTTCCACAAAAAGTTTTATTGTATTTTTTTTTCTGCCGCGAAACTCGTGCGCGCACAACATGAATAAAACAGTAAAATAAAATAAAAAAATAAAGCTCATATCTTCAGTGTAAAAGAACACGGTGCATGGAAAAGAATTTATTTTTATAAGAACATAATATTAAAATGTTCCATCTTAATTCTTTGTCACACTAATTTATTGTTCTAGTTCGTAAATCAGAAAAGGTATAACTTGAATGACGTTTATATTACTCTACATAAATCATCTGTTTAAAAGTTAGCCATTTCACGTTGCTTTGTTCCTAGTTTCACTATGTTACTCCTTACTTTTGAAAGTGTCTGTATTATTCATTCCCGTTCATATTTGTATGTTACAAAACAAATATTAATAAATGTAAACACATGTACAAGAAGGTCATTCGTTTTTTTTTCTCGGTAATCTGTGCATGCAATCTATCAAAAATCACGTGCATAAAAAACCGGAAATAAAAAATAGCAACATGGATGATGATGCCCGCCATGTGCACACGAAAGAGAAGTGAAACTTTTGGTCCGTGATGGCGGACGGCCCTTCGTGCTTCTCAAACACCGATCATCTGCTTTCAAAAGCTGGCCGACTGCAGACAAATGTGTAACCCGGGAGTCCTTCTGTAGCAAACTCGTTTAGAAAGAACAGAAAAAAAAATACCTTTAGCCGCGGGCCGTACAGCCCAAATATAAAAGTTCAGGAGGATGTATCTTTTTTATGCAACTCTAACGCCTTCCGATTTTTCTATAAGCCATTCTTTTGTTTGTTTGCGATCATTAGGGAAAATATGATTTTCGAATATTGTTATGAGGAAAATTCAGTATATTTACTACAGTTTACAGAACAATTTATTTATATAACGATAAGTGTATTTATGTATGTAGTAGTACTTTAGTTAATACGATGCTTTGAATTCGGTTATAAATGTATTACTTTATTCAATCAATAAATTACCTACATGTATATATTTATCACTGTCATGGAATAATCTTAGCTTAAAGGGCGATATTATTCAAACCGTAGCATTTACATTTACATTAATATACTGCCTGCTTTCCGACATACATATATATATAGTTACGCCTGATATAAATATTTTATCACACATCGTACATGCATACATTCACTTAACATGCTACTGATATTAAAAAACATGTATTGTTTTAATTCAGATGTGATTACAATTAATCAGTGAAATCTGTCTTAGATATAAAGATTAAATAAATGTAACTTATACTGTAATATAAGTAATCATTTCTTTACATTTCAATCATGAATATTTATACGCAACGGTATATTTACTTATAGTACCTAATAAAAACATTGATAATAACATATATCTGTCTTACTGTGTATTAAATTACAGTTTGCAGCTAAAAGAAAACGTTTAGCGGAAAATTCAGGTAAATACGTATGTATCAAATTTTTATCGCATATGAAGTGTATTACATTATCAACAAAACCACAGGGGTCGATAATGAAACCTGTGACATAATCAGAGTTTGTAGAAGATAACAAGTGATAAGATGCAATACCGAGAACTGTTGAGGAAATGTAAACATCAAAAATACAATGTGCAGTATTACGTACATTGTAATTTAGCAAATACGGAATATATACAAATTATGTGTATAACTCTCTTCGTATATATAAATTAAGACAATTCAAATATCAGATCAAATACAACTATAATATGTAGGTTTTCATTTAAAACAAGTTTCTGCTTCTATATTTTAATTAATTGTTTGTAAACTTAACAGAAATTGTATTTTATCACACGTCAGATTTACTTCGACCTTGTGTCAAATTCTTGAGAAATTTACAAAACTAGAAATGCAGATTTTAAATATCATGGACAACGGAAACAAAAACATTTGAGTGCAGAGTAAACAAATGACTAATCAATAAACAAAATGTTCCACTTTCCTTGGTTTACATTCATATACAAGTAATTTATTTGTGTTATAAGTATAATATATAAATGATATAAATTAGTAAATATATTATATGAGAAAATCTGAATACCTACTTATATATATATAAGTTGTTTTAAATTTCAAATTACTATCGGTTAGAATATTTTTATATTTTAATAACGCAACAGAAAAGAAAGGAAGATATTGATGACTATAGTTGTATTTACGGATAGCGAGACGTGTTAAGAATGCAGCCAGTAGAAAAATACAAGATGAAGATATACTAGGTAAGTGTGAGCTTTATCACAAAATATGTAGGAATTCTTTCACTTTAAGTAACATAACTGAGAAATGCATCTGTAGTGTCGAAAGAAAAAGATAAAATGTGTCTGCTTGTGTGCAGTGCAACGTTCATGCAATGAACAGGAACGATACATGAATGTCAAACACGGAGGATTCTTGTTTCTTCGTTCGTTGCACTCGTGTCCGTTGCACCAGCACAGGATCACCTCGCGAAACCAACGTATCAAGAGTAGAAAAAAAGAAAGTACTTAAGCACTCTCGTTTTCGATTCGCAACTATTCGGTGAAGGTGGAGGCCTCGACAATGACCGTGGCCGCGCGTACTCGAATACACAAGACTTGAGTGAGTATTTCATAAGACATCTCTCCTCACACAGCCGTGAGAACTCTGGTGTGTGTGTGCATCCCAGAGAGAAGACACACACAGATCTCACCGTCGCCGTCGCCGTACTAGACCCTTTCTTTGTTTGTCAGTGTGACATGGGGGACTCAGGGCAACGGACATGTGTTCTAACGAACGAAATGATATTTTGATATTTTTGAATGAACATACCTGTCTGACGATTCGGAACTGTCGTACCGATCGGCGCATCGCTTCTTACGACAATCCTCGTCTCCTGGTGAGCAGGGCATTTCCAGGAACCCCTCATGCTTTGCTTCTGATCCCTTCACGCCACACAATTTGCCGCATAGCTTGCCACTATCACTATCTATATAAAAGGATTTCACATTCTCACACGATATGTCATTCACACTATTCGTATTCACACATTTAACGATATTTGTGTAGTCTTTCACTAAAGTTTTTTCGATTACATTACCGACTGTGTCTTCCGTACACAAACCGTCTGCCATTTTGAACGCAACTGTCTGATCGCGGTGGCCGTGGAACGACACGAGCGCAGCGCCCGTGCGCATTCTGTGTATGTTTGTGTGTACATGTATTAGTGACGTCAGGGACGTGAGGGGTATGCAGCAGGCATGGTCGGGTCGTGACGTCACATGCAACACGGAACGTTCATTGGCCGACCTGCAATTACATAATTTACTCTCAGAGTAATGACATCTCTCTGCACTTACTCTCTCATCTGCCCCATGCACACATCGTGTGCTCAATGAACCGATTGTGTTTTATTTTTTTACTATTTTTTTACACGAGTAAATTCGTCATGAATGAAATACAAATACTGATCGTACAAAAGATTTCATTTCCATACAGCCCACACATTCTGGTCACATCTAACCGTCCCTATTCAAAGGGGTAATATGAAATATTCACATGACAAAAGTTGTGTGCGGATAGTACAAGAACGAACCGCTCATATACATTCAACTAACAAAATTCCGTTTCCTTTCTCACATACGTTGACAAGGTCTCCTGCAAATTAGCAGCTTCCTCTTTCTGAAAATAGACGATAACTGTAAATAAATTAGGGAAACATCGTGCTCCAAATACATTGACACAATGTTCAGAATTATAGGGTATTATAAATTC
>JAGJTL010001381.1:1211497-1238488 GCA_022063505.1 Calosoma granatense
TAAAAAAATATCTTGACAAATAAAATTTATTTATTAGATTTTATTGTTATAGTTTTAAAATAAATTGTAGATGCAAGTATTTCTATTTATAACATTATACGTACTTTTTAACACCTGGGGCGCAGTGCACTTGTTTCTCTCTGTTGTAAAGCGTGTGGACTACATATATCAGATGAACAAAACATTTGTTTTGAATTTGGAATGAAATGATATATGAACAAATTAACTACAGAGTATAATTCAATGCATATCGGAATGAAATAGGAATGCCAGATGTGAAGTGAAAGATAATTTATAAATGAATGTCACGATAAAATGCACTTGAAAAGTTATTATATATTTTATTACACACATAAAACGGTATATTTATTTTTTTATGTATAAATATAAAACAAATCTAATTTGATTTTAATTATATCATTATAATAAACAAACGCATTGCATTTACCGATATAGGAAAATCCCTGGTGTTACTTAAATATTGTAAACATTTGTGAAAAAATAAACGTGTGAATATATTTTTTTCTATTTATTTACGAAACGGATACAGCATTAAATACAATTGTTAATTAAGCTTACTTATCTATTGTATAAACGAGGTACAATTTTTGGTAAAAAAATATCTGTCATATTTATTAGTGAATAAATACTTAATCAGAACAATTACATTAATATTACTTGTATTATTGTTACTGCATAGCACCTAAATATTTGTAAATGTCCCAAGGAAAACATCGAGCTTAATTATACAGGAATTTTAACAATAAACTCTTTATATTAATTTAACAATATACGTTATAACATTTTCATAAACTATTGAAATTTTAAAAGTTTCTTTATAAGCAATATTAAAAATAAAATATATGTATATATATTAATATAAAAAAATTGAGCCATCAGAAATCAAAGGAATATAAAATAATATCTACGTTGAGTTAAATAATTCAGAAACATAAGTAAATCGAAATATACTTAATAATGTCATTTAAAAACATGATACAGACAAATTTTAAGTTATCTTAAAAATAAATGCACCCAAACCAAGTGTGCAAAAATTAAAATGCATAATAATTGACAACAACAGATAACATAAAACTAAAATAAGAATGTGGGAGTGGTTGAATAAAAATTATAAAAATGATAAGATTCAATAAAATACTGTTGCATGTTTTAAGTCCATAGCGATGTTGGCATCATACCTTCTACAGAACCGCCGCTAGGTGTCAGGGTTTCATTGAATAAGAATTTTAGCGGCAGTAAGACTAAATGTCCCTGAAATTATAATATAGGTTAGTGCATTGACATATGTCAATATTTGTTAAGAAAAACAGTGTTTATTATACAAACAAGGTATGATTTATTTTCATGTTAAAACCTGTGTTTACATTACCTGAATATCTTCCAACATCTTACTAGCTCTTGAGACTTCACTATGATACAAGGGAGGCTCTTCTTGATACTTTTTAAGCGAAGCGAAATTTTGTACTTTATCAGTTGGAATGCAATGGAATACTTTCTCGTAAAATTCAGTATTTAATTCGGCTGTATTATACCAAACATCTTTATAAAACTGCTCAATAACAGGATCTGTAACATCGATCGTTGTTTCTGCCTCTCTCCCTAAAATACCTAGATGTTCTTTAAACAGATGCCGGCGCAGAGATCCTGCATATTTGCCCGAAGGATATGAATCACCATTCATAGTACCATCTTCATAGGTTTCATCCTATAAATATTATTCGTTGTACATAAAATAAAACAGTTTCTGTTTATATGCTACTTACGTGAATAATGACTGCTATTTCAGAATCTCTTTTACCCAACATTGAACGATCGTTTATATTTGCTGAACCACAAATCACGATTCGATCATCAACAATCATTAATTTCGAATGAACATACACAAGTTCGGTTATTGGTTCTCCGTTAAGTATAGAATGCGTACGTAAACTATAGAATGTAATGTACTCAGACGGATCTTCTATGCCAGCTTCCTTGAGCCGGTTTAAAATTGCATATTTCCCACTAAAACAAAATTCAATCTTACACTAGTTCAACTAAATGAATGTCTGGTGTTTACTTTGAGATAGAAGCATAATTCCAATGTGTAACTGCATGTAAAGCTGTGCCAGTTGCACCACCGATTTCACCTTCAAATCCAGGTAATAACGGCATAACTACATACACTCTGAACACTATCTTTTCCCTGTGCGCTCTAGTAATACGGTTGAATAACGCATCACCAATCTGATTTCGTACATACGGACTATTTGTAGTACACGTTATAAAGAACTGATTCTCTATGTAAATGTAATGTTGTGCACGATTAATAGTATCCACATACGCTTCATGTATACTGGACTCTATGGTTTCAGACTCGAGAAATCCGCACGACCAACTACTAACACTTCGTAACACTTGACAAGTCACTTCGTAATGTTCAACTAATGGAAAATCTTTTATAGCAGCACAAGTAGTGTAACTCTTAGGTAACAAATTCGGATAAGCTAAGTTTAATCTGGCTTTTTCCAATTTAGTTGCGTTCCACCGTTGTATGAAATGTCTTGCTACATCTCTGGCAGCTGCTCCTTGTACCATAACCCCAATATCATGCCAAGGCATTCTGGGAGTTGTCGATCTGTCAACCAAGTCGACATAAGGTAAATCTAGGTTATTAAAATCTTTCACAATAAAGTTCGTATAATCTTTTCCGAGCCACAGTTTAGCGGAACCATCTAGATTCTCGATAATATCTGCCGGAGTATGAGTTTCTTCTATGGTGTTGCCAGCATCCACTACATCCGTTTCGTCTTCATGTTGTGAGTAGATCAAATGAATTAAATCTTTGCCCTTTGTTTTCACATTGTCTCTGAATTTGTCAAATATTTTTGCTTTTCGTTCAAATTCTGGAGTATTACATTTCATGTTCTCCTTGAGTGGAGACGTCGGTATGAGTAAAGCATCACCCGGATTCAGTTGAGGCAATGGTGGGGGTGTGGGTGGTTCCGGGGTGGAACTTACTACTATATCAGGTTCTGGCAATGCTGGAGGATGAACAGGTAGTGTTTTCACTGGGTAAAAACAAAAATCAGTCGGAGCACTTGATGTTTTCTTTTTTGATGATGTTCCTGTTCCGTTTCTACTGTCTAAACAAAGACTACCCAGGTCTGTTAACCTGTAAAGGAATAGATTATTAGCGGCACAAGTAAAATAACATCTAAAATAGTTATATACCGATGCTTAGCGTCATCCCATCTGCCATAACACAGATCTATACCGCCAAGGAATGCGTAAGACTGATCAACTACGACAATTTTTTCGTGATGTGCCCACAGAAATACACCAGCTTTTGCATGATCCGGATGACGTAACACTTTTATATTTTCAGAACTTGTTTCTGTTAACCTCTGTTTACTGTAGAAGCTGTTTATGCCGAGCGCCATCTCCACTTCTTTATATAGAAGTACGAATACTTTTACTCCTTGGGCCTATCGAATGGAGAAATGGTATTAGGTTAGAAAATGTGTAAATATGAACTACTATTAAAGTTTCTTACAGCTTTCCTTTCTAATATTTTATCTAGTCGCCAATATTCGCCATTGATGGCAGGTCGTTTCATGTATATTTCAGGACTAAGCCACCAATCAGCAATGAATATTTCTTCTGTAGCAGCTTCAAGCGCGTCCGCAACGGCAGACATATATCCAGCACCGTCAACGAACCAACTTCCCTTGACATTCATTCGAACAGGTGCAAATGAGTTATGCTGATTGGTTTGTGTAAAATCTCTAGCTACAAATGAACATTTCCAATTACAGTTTATAACAAACGTCTCTATGTTCAATACAAACCTTCATGACTGGCAACATCTTTCAAATATTGCATCCATTCTCTACTTTTCCGGCGTGTCCAACATTTTATCGTCAGCTGTCTACTTTGGGTCATAATTTGAAGCCCATGCTGCATTCCTGTAGAATACATTCCTGATGATACTTCAAAAGCTTGATCAAATAAAATAACACACTTTATATGGCCGTCTTTAGGCCGAATATATCCAAAACATGTTTCTTTGACAAAAAACCAACGATTGCGCCACTTGCCGCAAAGAAAATCATTGCAAAAATAGTTGCATCTAAAAAGAGTGATAATAGTCTAGCTACATTTTAAAGGAATATTACTTTTTCTTACCTGATACAAAAATTGTTATGTAAAAATCCGAAACAATTACATCCAGCTTGTCCTGGTTGAGTGCTTCCAGTACGTTTTTGTACAAAGCCTTCTTTACCTTTTATGCCCAAATCTTGAATGAATGATAAATTAGACACTTCTAAAAATGATAACTACAAAATACTATTAGTTATTTTCTATTACACTACTAAATATTCACAAAACAACAGAATTATTATATAATTTATGTAACTCATAGTTAATCTTACCGTCTCTTGATGATTTCTATAAATGACAATATTCAAAAGATTACTTAAATAATCCTCTAATTGTTTCTTTCTTGTTTCTAAATTTTCAAACGGTACCAAGGCGTCGGGTTTACTAGGAAATCGGGGCAAAGCACCTTTTCGTTTTCCCTTGCGCTGTTCCGCATTATTTTTAAAACTATTCCTGCGTTCTTTGTGCGTTTTTGTTGGAAATGGTATATTTAAAGATGTTCTAAATAATCGTAGTTGTTGGTGTAAATGCTGTATATGTTTATAACGTTTCTTCACTGTCCATGTGTAATCGCCGTGTTGAAATTGTATTGTGTAACTATAAAGAAACAACTGAAATATAACTGTAATCTTGTAACAACAATATTATTACTTACAGATTTGGATTCAATAAATGTGTAGTAACGCTACGTTCATTATGAATTATACTGACATTTATGTCTTGTCCAGGAATGAAACATCTTCGATGGTAAGAATTAAATTTTATAGGTGTATTATGTACCGCATTGAACGGTATTACGTTTGTAAAAGAACCTGAAACAAAATTAAAAACAAGATAAAAATTAATTCTTTTATAAAACTTTAAGACTAATGTCCACAGTAACGGTCAATATATTTCGTTATTTAGTTCATCTGTCATACGTAACTTAATTAATCTTAATTACTACAGTAATATACTTTATCTGTATTTCGTTAATATGTGACGTAAGATCACTTATACATAATTGCTGAATACGGCCCTGTCTAAAATATCTTAGGAATCAGCATGGTTATTAAGATAACACTAATTTAAAAAAATAAATATCAGAAAACAACATGTTATTAAATGATATGTTGACGTATGAACCATATTATTATTATTCGTTAAATTATTACATAAATATAGGGATACGCTATTATGCTACTAATGACATTACTTTTAATAAAGAAATATAATTCTTAATAATTTATTATATTATTTAAGCATATGTAATGCTTTTTAGAATATTATTTAGGTATCACGAAAAAAGCATATTACAAAATATTAACGAAATGAAGTATATAATGAAATGGCACAAGTTTTAATTATAAAAAGAACTTACCTGAATGATAGTCATCTTTTCCTTCCACTAACACTGGTTCACCAGCAATATCTATCACTGTCAAAGAGTCGGGTACAGCTAGGAATTCATCATATTCTGAGTCCATACCTGGACTTTTCGGTTCACATTCTGTAGTATCTGCAGCATTATTACTACATCCTTCAAGTTCAATGCTATTAAGAGAAGTAGACATACTAGAAGATAACACATATTTTCACAATGTATCACTTAATTTATTTGTAGAAAATACCTATTATTTAAACACAAATTTAAGGAGGACATGTTTCTGAGAGAGTGTAGACGTTTCTTATCAGTTATGATTGATTTACCTAACTATCTACGTTTACATTAACCAAACTAGAACATTTGGAAAAGTGTCCTTCAAATTAAGTTAAAATAATATGAATTTTTAGTGAACTTGTATTAACATCCTGTAATTTCCAAAAACATAACCTCTATCAACGATGAATTTTTGTTAATTGTAATCTCATTAGCAATTATAACGTGTATTAATTATAAATAATATTTATTTACTTACTTTATAGTGCCATCAGCATATTTAGCAAGAATATTAATTAAGCACAAGTAACAAACAGACTACTGTCTTTATACAAAAAAAACTACTTTTAAGAACACAGAATTATGGGTGGGACAACATCAAGAAATAGTACTTAACTACATCTTTCTGTAAAAACCAGTCTTGAATTCATGTTATTCTAGTTTATATCTCAGAATTAATACAAAGAACACTTGACAACACTCATGAATATAAGTGACTTAGCACTCCAATTATCTTAAATTGCTGAAAAAGCTAAACCAATTACAGATCATTTATATAAATGAGATAGTGGGGATTACAAAATGCAATTAATTCTTTACGCACTTATTCCTTTGTTTATAACTCATGAATAATTATTGCAACACCCGTGTCATATTTGCTGACTACATAATTAATAAACAATTCATTAGATACGTTAAATAAATCTCAATTAAATATTCTGAATCTACATTTAACAATTAAAAAAAAATATTTTAATGTGTTATTTTCAAAGCAAAGTTATAATTTACGAAATATAACAGTTAAGCTTTAATTTTCATAATATTTCAGTACAAAGATACAGAAGTATTAAATAAATAAACCATGTTAAATACTAACTAATTGTATGACTAATTTCAATTTTCCTTTAAAGTTGGCGGTAAAAAAATACATTCTATTTTATGATATCTTCGACAGAGGTCACTAGCAGTCACTAGTTTTCATCAACTATTTGAAGGTAGTTGTCATTTTTAAGTAACCTAAAGAGAAGTGTCAAAATTTGTAAAGAACAAACTAAAAAATGTCTAAAAACAAGAAATCTGCTGATATTGTAGAGAATAAGAACGTTGTGCAAGCAGTTTTAGTAGCAGACAGTTTTAATAACAATTTTTATCCACTGTGCAATGAATCTCCGGTGGTAAGTAGAAAACATATGATGCAATGTTTAAAATTAAAAGTGACTTATTTATTTTAGGCTCTCTTACCTTTTGTAAATGTACCACTTATTGATTATGCCCTGGAATGTTTATCTCTTGGTGGAGTAGAAGAAACATTTCTGTTTTGTTGCATGCATGTGGACAAGCTAAAGGAACATATTTGGTTAGTTAATAGCATGTTTGTTGCACATGGATTTGTTAACAAACACGTTTATTTTATAGTAAAAGCATTGAACAAAAAGCAGGATGGTCGGTTACTATGAAAGTAAATATTATAATATCAGAAAGTTGTCGATCCCTAGGCGATGCCTTGAGGGATTTAGACGCTAAAGGTCTGTTAAGAGGTGATTTTGTACTTGTAAATGCGGACACTGTATCTAATATTAATTTTCTTCCAATTCTGCAGAAACATAAGTAAGTGAAGTGTATTTTTCAGTAACTGTTATTATCATTGCATAATGTTACTTCGTTATTCTAGTACTCTAACAAAAAAGGATAAGGGAGCGGCGATGACATTAATTTTTCAAAATGCTGGTTCCCAACGAAAACATCATTCTCAGGAAGATGTGTTGATAGTTTCTGATATTAACAATAGAATACTTTTCCATCAAAAATCTGGACAGTCTTCGACTAGTAAGAAAATTAATTTCCCCTTGGTAAATATTTATAAAATATTTCATATGTTTTTGTAATGAAAAGACTTTGTGTTGTAGGAAATATTTTTAGAAAATTCTAAAGTATCAATTCATAACAATCTTAGAGATACGCACATTGCTATTTGTTCGTCATCAGTATTGCCGTTGTTTTCTGATAATTTTGATTTTCAAACTCGCGACGACTTTGTCCGAGGTTTATTGATGAATGAGGAGATTTTAGCTAGCACCCTGTACTGGCACGAACTGTCCGGTAGTGAATATGCTGCGCGCATTTCTAACTGGAGTATGTACCAGTATGTAAGTCACGATGTGATTCATAGATGGGTGTACCCTGTAGTGCCAGATATGAAACGATCAACACACCAACAAACATATGTATTTAGACGTAACAATATTTATAGACACAGAGATGTCAAACTAGCCAAGTAAGTTATCCCATAAATATATTGTGCATTCATAACTTTTCTATATTGTATATTTTAGGGGTAGCGAATTGGTTGAGGATGTAGTTATTGGTCAAGGAAGTTCGGTAGATCAATTATCTGAAATTATTCGATCAGTTATCGGAGAAAATTGTAAAATTGGGAAAAATGTAAAGATCAGTGATTCGTACATTTTGCCTAACACTATAATAAAGGACAACAGCATTGTATCACATAGTTTCATTGGTTATAAGTGCACATTGGGTAAAAACGTTAAGGTTATTTTGGGCAGCGTATTAAGTTCGAATGTACAAGTGAAAGATGGTACTTCTTTAGAAGGAGCAATAATTCAATCACATGCACCATCGGAATGTATGTACTCTGGCCAATATAATATTATTATGTATTTATTGAAAATAAACTGCTCTGTTGTAGCGGAACCTAATGACAAACTTGGAGCTCATTGCTTCCGAGTTAGATGCATTAGCAATGATGATGAGAACTCGGATTCCGATGAGGAAGCCATCACGAAACAATTAAACAGCTTCCATATCGAGTCGGAATCATCTGACTCTGATTCTGAAAGTACAATATCAACGCTTAGTGAACAAATGTCACATATGGCATCACCCGTACCGGATGATACAAACTGTAAGTAAAATCTGAAATTAATAGAAAACGATGTTCGAATCGCAACAAGTAGTGAGAAATAACTGGAGAAGCGTTTACATTCATTTATCATTACATCATCAAGTAGTAGTTAAAATTGAGGTTAATTTTCATTATACTCATACATCACCCGTTTGCTCTCCAGTTAAATTATTGCATTGAACTCACTGGTAACATCTGACATGATTGCAGTGTTCTTGACTGAAGTAATCGACAGTTTGGCTCGAGGTTTTGAAGACAAATTGCAATGTGACAACTTAATTTTGGAAATTAACTCTTCTCGATATGCTTACAATGTTACTGTGCGCGAGGTGAATATCGTGAATGTAGTAGAACTATGTATGAAACTAGTCATACTATATTTGTATTCTCTGTGTGTTTCTTCTAGGTCAATTACAATGTCGTAAAAGCTATATTAAATTTACCGTTTCAACAATCTGGTGGTCAACAGTATTTGTCATCGCTGCGTTCGTTGTTAACGTATTTTACGCCCATTCTTGTAAATTATATACGTAACGAAAGTGCTATGATTGATTGTCTTCAAGCAATAGAGGTGATTTATTTACATAATTGAACAATATTACATTTACTTATGTTTAATATTGTATTGTGTTCTGATTTAGGAAGTAGCTGATACTTGTTCAGAATTAAACGAATGTGTAGTTAAGGTGCTACATTGGTGCTATGAAAAAGATATTCTCTCCGAAGATTCCATCCTACAATGGCATTCTAAACTCAATGGCACATCACGCTTATACATAAAGACACAACCGTTCATACAGTGGCTGCAAGAAGCAGACGAAGAAAGCGAAAGCGAAAGTGAATAAATATATTTTGATATTGTAAATAACAAATAACGTTATACAATTTTTATTGCAAATAAACAATACACACTTATATACCCTATCATTTCACCAGTGCTATTTTTAATATTCATATAGTGGAATGCATCACTGAGAAAAACAAACTCATAAGAGATTAGATAAATTTTTGTAAATATATGCATACATAAGTCTACAGTTATTTCTTAATATTAAATTTATCTAGACATATACCGTATAAGACATGTGATTAATGCAACCAGTTATAAAAACTAGTGAATAATGGAGACATCATACGGCTTATTTGGTGAGTAGAACATTTATAAATAGTAATTCACTAAGGTAGTATACCCGGTGTAGTAAAACAAATAATGAAACCTAAAAAGAATAATTTCTGCTGTTTACATATTTTCTTTTCAATATTCAGAGGTACAACAATGCCCATCTTTAAATATTGTTTATGCATGTGGTATTTTTTTGAATAATAAAAATGTTTATATTTTATACTTTATTTAGCTTGGTTAATTTTTTGTAACTGACCTGCAGTTTATCAAAAAATATAATTACTGCAAGTAAATATTTTGCGAAGAATGTTAATATTACGTGTATAGATATTTATTTTCATGATTAGATACGTTTTTCTACAAAGGGCACAATTTAAAAAATTGTATCAATGATTATTTGCAATTTTCATGTACTATTAAAGTAAATATTGTTATACATCTACATGATATAGATGGCATGATGTAAGTTGTAGAATATTTTATTGAAGTCATACGACAAATTTATGTATGCGATAAACTTATCATGTACTCAACATATAAATTACAACTCATTTTCCTTGTAGCGTCCTTCTTTTGCCTTTGTGCACTATCAAAAATAGTTTAACGTGAATATCGTCCTATATAAGATAAAATGTGTTATTTCTACATTATTATATTCATCATTTAATCTATTTAAACGTAATACATTAGATTCAAAAATATTTTTTTAAAAATGTATGTACTTATGATATTTAATAGAAAATTATTAATATAGAACTGTCGCTAATTTCGCATTAGTACTGTCTCCTGTATGATATTGATGCTTGGTTAGAAATAAACGCCAATGAAAGCAGTGATCGTGACGAGCGAATTTTAGTCCAAAGTTGTTTTGAGTGTGGGGAGTGAGTGTCGTCAAAATGGCCGAGCCCGTAGAAACTCAAGAATCCGGTGGATTATTAACAAATCTTATATTAGAGATAGTACAAAGCCCTATTAATATTGCTTTAGTGTTCGTTATTGCATTTTTGGTATATAAAATTCTTAAAAGCCGTCATCCTGTACATATACCCGCTCCACCAGAACCGGAACTTCCAAAACTGCGAAGAGATTTCACTGTTGAAGAATTAAAAAAATACGACGGCCGTACACCTGATGGTCGTGTTCTCGTAGCAGTTAATGGAAACGTATATGATGTTACTAAAGGCAAACGGTTTTATGGACCAGGTACGTATTATATTTAATTAGTGTTTACATGTACGTATAGTATCCATTTAAAATGCCGTAAACATTGACATACATTAGAAAAGTTCAAATATATTATATACTAATTATGCGTTATGAAATACCTATTATCTTCCATTCGTTTGATACACTTTTTGTGTCGTTTTTTTCTCCTCATCAAATGTTCGAAATTATTCAGGAGTCATAAGGGCAAGGTCAAAATTAAAGTGAGCTATTTTGATGCAAAGTTCATATTTCACTTGCAATGATCAGTTATTGAAAAAATGTTAATTGTTCTGCAAGTACTGTTGCTAGTTATTCATGTATTGTGAATACATTTGTGTCGTATTGTAGGAGGTCCGTACGCTGCGTTTGGAGGGCGTGACGCGTCTAGAGGACTTGCAACATTCTCAGTTGGCTGCGTAAAAGACGAATATGATGATTTGAGTGATTTAAATTCTATGGAAATGGATTCCGTACGGGAGTGGGAAGCACAGTTCAAAGGTGAGTGCCAGAAGATATTGAACTTTTTCTATGTTTTAAGTAGCTCTCATTTTAGTAATAAAAAAATTAGAAACCAGTTATTTAAACACGTGATGTAATATAGGTATGTAAATGTGAAAATCGTTTTGAACTGACCTTTAATATATTGGCCACGATTAAAATGTTTATAAAATAATGATACCGGCACACATATACAATGTTGATAAGCAACATATATTTATATTGTTTAATGAATGTGTTTATAGAGAAATACGACCTGGTTGGACGTCTGTTGAAAGCAGGTGAGGAACATAGGAACTATTCGGACGAAGACGATGAGAACGCCGTATCAACTGCAGGAGACAAGTCCAAAGATGAATAAATTTATTTTGACTAATTTGTGATGGAGATAAGTCTGATTTTACAAAGCTTTGCCTATGCGTATATAATTAATATATAATTTTGTATACCGAATCATTTGAAGAATTTTGTCGGCCAATTTTATATTTGTTGTTGTATTTTAGTGATGTCTGTAAATCCGTCATGCATTCGATGTTTCTAGTGTAACTGTTTCGAGAAATTGTCGTTTTGCAAAGTTATATGTCTATATCTATATGTATATAAGCAGTTACATGCCTTCCATACATCTGGTGTTCGGGATTCTTACGCAAACGCAATAAACGGGCTTGTTTTATACATACAAATCAATTTTTATTTCACAGGTTGTTGAGTTTTATATTATTAAAGTTGTTATGATTTTTTAAAAATATAAAATGATAATCTATTAGATATAGATGTATAAGTACCTATATTATTTTATGATGTACTGTACTTGATTGTACAAGTTACTTATTTACGGAACATATCATTCTATGGTCGTATCTATCTGTGTACGTTCCATTTTATGTATCCGTTAGTAGTTATGTTCACATTACACTTGATTAGTTTTTAATAAAAAACGTAATCGTACATATATTCAATGTTTATTTCTATGACAGGTGTTGGATGCTGGGTGCCCGGTTTATAATACTATTGTAAATACGTTTTTAATCATCGCACCACGGTGTTGTATCTTGTTTCTTTTAACAATTAATAAAATGAATACGTACATACTTGTTTATATCATTCATAGTCTGTATTATCACTTTGTAAACATGAAAACACTGTACTTAAACTTCATAAATTGGGTACATAGGTTATTTTATTATATACAAAATGCAAATACTTATACGATAGATTTATTACTTACAAAGATATCTTACAACAATTCACATTACACAGTAAATATGAATACAATGTGTTTGACATGTTATCAATCTGCAGATAACAGTTGCTTTTCTTTTTCTTTCCTAGTAAAATTTCTCAATTTTTTTCGTCTTTTTTTACTAAGTTTACGCCAAATTTCGACGTCAAAACCTTCAGGCATATCCTTAAATAATGCATCGTTAAACATTGGTTTTGTTTCAATTTTGATTACTGCTTCTTTAGCTGGAATTGTATTCTGTTTTGTGAGCGAATCATTTTTTGTAACTGTATTCATATCGGCATCACTGCACAGATTAATTACAAATTAGATAGGTTCGGTCCTATAAATTTAAGAAAACAAATACGAATAAATAGTAGTAGTCTTTAACTAATTACATAATACACGGATTGTCTTAATTTTGAATGTATATTAATAAGAAAAACAGACTGTATAATATTTCTAACATGACACAGTAATCTAAAAAAACTTTCATATTTACAGATAATGATTATTTAACAAGAGAATATAATTTTGCTACCGTATTCTAATTCACAGTAAAAATATGATTACTTTTTACAAACGTGTCAAAACATTTTCGTTCAAAATAATCTGACAATCGGAAATTCTAATTAAATTTAATTTAAAAACATATATTACCTTCTAAAGGCATCTTGTGGTATTTTATCCAATTTATAAAAATCCACAAACGTTTCTAAAGCTTTCTTTAAATCCCATTTAGCTTCTTCTAAACATCTGCGCAAATGAACACAAATAATTATACATGCACTGATTTACAAATATAGAAACAATTTATCTACCTCTTAGACCATTCTATATTCAAACCAGTCACTTTAGAAATAACCTGAATAAATTCTCCTTTCTCTGTTTGACTCTGAGCTTTCTGTACGATCATAGTATGTTTGGGTTTAGTTACGCGAACATTTTTGAATGCTCGACTGGCTAATATATTTGTTGCATTTGAAACATGCAACATTTCATTCGTAATGCAATATTCACCAAATTCACGCGCTGCCAATACAAATGTTCTTGAGAAACAATACAGACATTCTGTATCTTTTAAATTGTCCATAGGTTCACGGAATGCACCAGTCACTACAAATATTATTTGTTTTTCCTAAAACATATTTACACATTACAGAACAAATATACACACTGAACTAGCTTTGACATTTACCGTGTAATATAATACGTCAACGGTAAATGTATACGGATCATGTTCTGTACGAGGAAGACTAAACAATCGCCTTCCTATATTCTCCTGTCCGTGTTCAAGTTGTTCAGTTGTTTTAGAAAAGTCAGATAATTTCATAAGATTACGTGAGAATTTCTTATATGGTTCTAATCTGTAATAAATATTAAAACTTATATACAAAAACTCGGCGATATAAATGATTATGAATTACTTTGTTGTTATGGATGAAAGTTGTCCTGGAATGTATGAAGTACTTATTGAAAATAAAGCTTGCGGATGATAGATTCCACGTAAATACGTGCGATTATTTGAATCGTACAGTGTGAAGTAATGTTCTAAGAACTGGTCAATTATAGGTTCAGCATTGTGACTTATGGCATAGTTACGTCGATATGCAGGAAATCCTTCCGTACCTAATAATACTCCGTCCTACAACATTTTATACATACAATATATTTCAACAAAAACATTATATAAAAATAACACTTTCATACCAATTTCTTTATTGTTGGACATATTTCTTTCACTGCTTGCATATAACCAGCTTCATCATAATTCTGACACACTGGATTCCCATCCAGCCATAGTTCATTTATTTGCATAGATTTTAATGAACTTAGACCAACCATGTTCTCAATCTATTTAGAGATTTACCATATGAAATTTGTAAAATTACATGTATATTCATATTTACTTTACCAGATTATTTCTCAAGTCCAGACAGACTAAAAATTTACAGCTCCACAAAACTTCTAAAGGATTGACTGATCTCAATTCATTATTTCCTAGCTTCAATTTTTTTGGTTGCAATGGCTTACACAATTGTAATACAAAATATAATATTTTTGGTTGCGATAAAACACAGAATATAAGTTCACTCAGAGCTGCAGGGATTAATAAGTAATTTTACTTGAAATTTTACATATTTTTTTACATTAACTAACCAGGATCTTTATGGAAACATTCCAAGTCTATAACTCCAGATTTAGCATCAAATCTCTTTTTAATTGCTTCAAATATATTACTCTGGACATTTAACTGTGTTTCAGTTGTATTGGAGTATCCTAGAATGACTGTGAGAATATACTGAAACATACAATTTCAATTAACATGTGTAATGCAACATTACTGAATAATATTGCTTACAGCTTGCCCACCGGGATTCTGTACAACCATATTGTCTCTACAGAGTTTCTCTATAGCAGCCCCACAATTACGTGCAATAAACTGAGCATTTTTGCCTTCTACTTTATAATTTACCGGAATAAGATCTAAGGGATGCACTGTATTTAATAATGATTTCAATACTTGTTCCCTGTCGACCATGGATACATTGTGAATCTAAAATTACATTTATTGTAAAACATTCACAGAAACTTACAACATTCAGTTGTACTTACTATAATTTTGTGCCATAATGAGCCTTGTGCTAATAATTTTCTCTCCTTAAAAGTAATATTTAACGCATTTGTTTGGTTAAGCACAACATGATTATCGTTTGGTATATTATCAGCCATTTTTAGAAATTAAGTTAAGTTTCAAGATAACTATAATTTTAACATACTATACAATAATTCGAGTAGATTGTAAAGTTACAATTGTGAGTGACAATAAACACGAACTTGACACCAACTTACTTATTTGACATCATCAAACATTTATCAACAAACATTAACGCATAGCGCATCTAACATGCGCATTATTTAAACGGCGCATGCGTAAAACTTTATTTGAATCAAGAGGATTTATGTTTTCTCAATTGTTTAACATAATATAAATGTCAAATATTGTTTTATATCATAAAAAGATGACAATGAAGTCGATATTAAGAAATTTAATTAAACATAATAGTTTTTATAAGAATATAGTCAGACAAAAGCACGAAAAGGGTGATGCATGCCTTCCGAAGGCAAAAACGAATCAGGAAGTAAATATTTTGGTTTATATTTCAAATTTGGTATTGAATTGAAACGTAATATGTTGTAGGTCCGTTCATATCCAACCATAGATCATACTATTGATTGCGTTGTTGTTGGAGCTGGTGGTGCGGGTTTAAAGGTATCAAGTAGATTAGTTTCTAAAGGATATAGTGTTGCTGTCGTTTCTAAAGTATTCCCAACCCGCTCTCATACAGTGTCTGCTCAAGGAGGAATAAATGCTGCCTTAGGTAAATACATGTTATTTGATACAAATGTTTATACTTCTTGTTCAGTTCATTTATATTCCTTTTATTTACGAATAGGAAATATGGAAGAAGATTGTTGGCCCTGGCATTTTTATGATACCGTCAAAGGATCTGACTGGCTAGGTGATCAGGATGCTATACATTATTTAACAAAAACAGCCCCGCAAGCAGTGTTGGAGCTGGAAAATATAGGCGTTCCATTTTCAAGACTGAAAGATGGGAAAATATACCAACGTGCTTTTGGTGGGCAGTCTTTAGATTATGGAAAAGGAGGACAAGCTCATAGGTATTATAAAAATTGTATTCTATTTACATATTTTCGAAATAACATTTCTATTATTATGTATTTAGAACTTGCGCTGCTGCCGACCGTATGGGACATGCTATGTTACATGCCCTGTATAGCAATTCATTGCAATATGATGTACAATTCTTCTCGGAGTACTTTTGTCTTGATTTAATTATGGAAGGAAATAAGTGTTTGGGTGTGATAGCTTTATGTATGGAAGACGGTTCCATACACAGGTTTAGAGCAACTAATACTGTATTGGCTACTGGTGGAGCAGAAAGAATCTATTTTTCTTGTACTGCAGCTCATACTACAACTGGCGATGGTATGGCAATGGTGTCTCGGGCGTGTTTACCATTGCAAGATATGGAATTTGTACAGTTTCATCCAACTGGTATATCTATGAAAGAAATTGGATAATATTTTAGATTTTATATGCTATGTATTTCTTTATCAGGTTTGTATGGTCAAGGTATATTAGTAACAGAGGGTGCTAGAGGTGAAGGAGGCTTCATTATTAATAGCAAAGGTGAACGAATTATGGAAAAATACGCACCAACTGCTAAAGATCTTGCTTCTAGAGATGTTGTATCCAGGGCAATTACTGTAGAAATAATGGAAGGTAAAAATAGATTTAATAGAATGTAATCTTGTAATATATTTTATTAATTGTTAAAATATTATTTTTATTTTTTGTGTAGGCAGAGGAGTTGGAGAAAAGAAAGATCATATTTATCTTCAGTTACATCATCTTCCAGCAAAGTTAATACATAGTCGCTTGCCTGGCATCCATGATTTGTGTCTGACATTTGTTGGAGTTGATTGTACCAAACAACCTATTCCAATTATTCCAACAGTTCACTACAATATGGGAGGAATACCTACCAATTATAAAGGCCAAGTTATTACACAGACAGTATGTACATTCTTATTTCAGTTTAGTAGAATATTTATCTGAAAACTACTTGCAGGAGGATCGCGAAACCAAAGTAATTAAAGGACTGTATGCATGTGGTGAATGTGCAAGTGCATCCGTACATGGTGCCAATAGACTTGGAGCAAATTCTTTACTTGAAATAGTCGTGATGGGCCGTGCTGTAGCAGATTCCATTGCATGCGACTCAAAACCCAACGAAAAAATGGAACAATTCCCAGCGGTATATACGGTTCCTAATTTTGATTTACAATAAATGTAATTTACTACTTTTATTTAGCGTTCTGGTGAACATGTAATTGCTAGACTAGATCAAACACGTTATGCGAAAGGATCTCTGTCTGTAGCCAAGTTACGTTTAGAAATGCAAACAATCATGCAGAACCATGCATCGGTGTTTCGTACTGAAAAAGTATTACGAGAAGGTTGTTCTAAACTATTTGACATGTATCCATGTTTGAGAGATATAAAGGTACACAATTTATTTCCTGTAAATACATGCATAAGTTTAAAATTAAAATTGTGATTGTAGTTGCACGACCGCTCGTTGATTTGGAATTCAGAATTGACTGAAGCTCTCGAGTTACAAAACGCGTATGCTTGTGCATTGCAAATCATAGTATCAGCAGAAAATCGTAAAGAATCAAGGGGAGCACATTATCGAGATGATTATAAGGTGAAATAATGTTTTCTTCTTCTGCAATTTAGTAATATGTTTTACCTTTTTCGTATTACAGTTAAGAGAGGATGAGTATGATTATTCAAAACCTATAGAAGGTCAAAAGAAACGAAAATTTCAGGAACATTTCAGAAAACATACGCTATCTTGGATGAATATGAAAACAGGAAAGGTATACTTATCTGTGAATATTTTAGTCATCTTAGAAGTCACCATTGTAGTACATATTTATAATTAAATGACTATCTCATAGTTCAATTCACATTAGATCAGATATACACGAATATATTGCCCGCTATACACATGTGAATTTAGAGTTGCCTAATTTTAAGGAAATTTAAATGTGGTAAATAGTAATTTATTATTTTAGGTGCATATTAGATATCGGCCAGTGATTGATAAACCTTTGAGTGACGAAGTAGCTACAGTACCTCCAGTTCTCAGAAAATATTAGGTTATTGAATAATTATAGTATTTATTTTCAAGATAATATATGTTAACTGATAATTAAATAAAGTTAATATAATTTATGAAAAAATATATAAATTATTTAATATACATTTTCAATGTTACAGCTCTGAATCTTGCAACAGGTATGGTAAAACAATAAATTATTTTCTTGCAATTATTCAGTAAAACTCAATGTACAAATTCACCTATACATGTAAATAATATAAAACACATGTTTCCAGTATTTCACTATTAATATACAACAGATATAGTACGAAATCCAACAGTTCTGTACAGGAAATTGTTGAATAAAAAGTATCATCTATCACAATTACTTTTCACTGTAATTACAGAATATAATTGGACTAACAGAATAATGTCAGGTGCTAAATATGACATAAATGGTGCACGTTCTGTCATATTACGTACATGACGCAGCGTCATTCTCTATTTACTCTGAATTTTTAAACAACAATTTCACTTATATGTGTATCGGCAGTACGATTTTATCACGATGTAAAGCACGCCGTCAGATTGAAACAATAATACGTTATGTAGTAGTATCACTAGATGATAGTGCATTGTACGTATGTGCAGTTATTATACAAATTGTTCGTTACTACTAGCCGATATGTCGAGTAACCGCCATGCTGCGGCAGGATTCGATTCCATTGGATCACGACACAACACCCACACATAAGTAACTCGCATCACTTTCTCCGGGTCCCCCTCTATAACGTTGTTATCTCTGTCTCTGACGCACATTATCTGCTGTGACTGAAACGTAATGATAAGCACCGGCCCCTGATCCATGACTTTGCCCATAACTAAATCCACCTGATCAATATCCAGCACTTTTGAATCTAGCCTGTAACCCTTCTTCATTGCTTCCTTGATGGGTACAGCGAACAGATTGTACGGAGCATCGTGGCACCAGTCTTTTAAGATGTCCAAATCCCCTCTAGTCATAGCTTCTAAAATATTAGGAATTATATCTGTTTCACAGTCCCGTAAGAATTTTTTCTGGTCAAATGACGGGTCTATTTTACAGATTTCAGTAAGAGTTTCAGACAGTTCGGTTTTCTGGAATAATCCACCCACTACATCAGACATTTTCTCAGTAAGAGCACGCGATGCTCGGATGAATGGATTATTACTTTCTTCATATTTCAATTTCCAGTCTAATACTTTATGTACGTACGCATTATTGTCTTTAAAATTCTGCCAAGACTGATAGAACTTTGAGTCTTTATGTAATTCAATGCCCAGAGCTTCAGTGTTTGGTTCATATGCTTTGTCTACTTCGGATGATATTTCTTTCCGTTTTCTTAACTTCACTGGACTTTGATAAACTCGTCCTTGAATTCCTTGGCTATTTATCTCCTGTTTGACAGCTTCTGTTGCCTGTGAAATACTTTGAAATGCTCCACTTTTACCGATTTGTTGAGTTTTTTCAGATATTGACGATGAAACCGTTTTACCAATATCTTCAGTTAATTTTCCAGCTTTCTTTGCTATATCTGTTTTACTTGCTTCTTCAATTACATCTTGTACTTTTTCTTTAATAGTGCTAAGCCTTTCCTTTAGAACCTCGCTGCCTTTGTTAGCTTCCATTTCTACAGACTGAAATTTTTGTCGTGCTGCTTTCAGAGCGTCACTCTCTTCTAATTTTTGTGCCTCATCACGAAACTTCTTTAGTGATTCTTTCATTTCTTTATTTTTTGCTATTTCTTCCTTGAAATTGTCCACCAATCTAGATATAAATGTTTGCCTTCGTGGCTGCTTGCTTGAATATAATCTATGCTGTAATGCGTACAAAAATTGTTAATATCTTTAAAAATTTGTATTTCATAATAATTACCTCATATTGAATTCGAGCAACATTGTATCGTAATAATGTACAATTTGATCTGCATGCAGGTATGGCAGATAAAAGTAAAATTCGTGTGTAACTCTGCAAACAATTATTCAATAAGTCACATTGCCTTCAAATATAACCTCAAATAAGAGGTATATAAATTGATTTATCTTCTGACATAAACATAATTTGATATGTTATGTTTGTAAATATGTCACCAAAATAACGTAATAAATGTCGAGCTGAATTATTTATATTTACCATTTTCCCCAAAATGTTAAATTTATTGCGGCTATACTTAGCAATTTATACTACAGTAACATTTCAAATTATTCAAAAGGTCATTTGGAGATTTTCAGCCTTGTATATTGCACTGACTGATAAAACTCGCATTATATAACAAATTTTAAATAACAAAATTATTTTTACACGTGAATTCAAACTCAAGTTACCGAGATGAAGAATATAGCAATTAAAACAAGATTCCAAAAAATAATTGAATTTACTATTTAGATTTTGCATGCACTTAAGTACCAAGGCTGAATAGTATTGCCAACATAACATTATTTTTGACATTTGTTACTTGCAAATATACTTATATTTAAAAGTTTACAGTCATTTTGTAGCTATAAATTATGGAAGAATCAACAAAAGATCATCCAGAAGAGGAACAAGAATTGGAACCCGAAGAATCATCTGAAAATGAACGAGAACCTGTACAACAAATAGAAAAACCCTTAAACGTAATTAACCTTATCCGTTTTGTAAACAATATGATAAAAACTGCATTATTTTAGATGTCTCCTGGAGCCCTAAAATTACGGCGGTGGCTGAATAAAACGCTCCGTGTCGAGATGTCCGATGGCCGAGTTTTGATAGGTGTATTCCTTTGTACGGATCGAGATGCGAATGTTATATTAGGTTCCTGTTCTGAATATCTGTCAGTTGAAGAAATACCAACTAGTGAACCAAGAGTACTAGGACTAGTAATGATACCAGGCAAACACATTGTTTCAATACATTTAGATCAGTTAGAACAGGCTTATCCTTTAGATTACACAAGTGAGGATATTATGTAAAATACATACTTATATTTAACAATTTTTTATATTAACATACATTACTACATTGCTCGTGTCGCTTAGCGCACAACTGGTAATGAGATTCATCTGTTGTGATCCTGAAAATATTTTTAATTTGAAGTTCAAAATACTTCAGTATTGTATGATAAAAAGCTTTGTTATTATATTTGTAAAAAATATTTCATTTGTTACTGTACAGTTTTGCAACTGATGAGAAATTAGTGTTATTTAAACATGCAGAGCGCACTCCGTTGCAGTTTTTTCTCCAAAACTGGAGAAGATACGCAGTAATAAAGCATTGTTTATTTGGTAAATATTTAATATATACACAATACAATTCTAACATAAGTACTTTTACATGTTAACTTTTTTCATTGTTCAATGGTTCATACCCCTGTTTTTCAATTCTTTCTTTGAACTGAAGATATTCTCGCTTTCTGTCAAAATGTTTTACCCATTGTGCGGGACAGCCTTGTTCATATAATTTTCTTAGTTCCGCACATTCTGTAGGCAACTTTGAGCGATTTAATGGATCTTCATGTTTATCCAAACATTCCCACAACTTGTCTCGCGCAGACCAACAAACTGCACGTTGTTCTTTAGTTGGGAAAGACATAACTGACTGAAAATAAACTTGCATTACTCAACATATTGCGTGAATATTACATGCATATATTTTATTAACCAATCCAGAGAGTGCGTTTCTTCATATTAGAAAAGTGGGTGATGCGTTCCGGCAATAAATATTTTCAGTTAAAAATAAACGACCGTAAATTAAGTTTCCTTGAGATTGATCCAAAAATAAAATCTATACATATCATTACGAAAAGTACTTTCATACATTTCATATTTATACTTTAAGACGCAAAAATAAGTCTTACTAAAAATGTATTGCACACTCAATTTACATGTAGTAGATAAGATAAACATTAATAATAGGATTGTTTACAGAATATATAAAATTTAAAATTTTCCGCGAATAAAGCATATTCAGCTCTACCAACATACAAATAATGTAAGTTTGTACAAACATATAGGTTACACGTACATTATAATACATTACTATTTAAAACAAAATAAATTGTAAATCATTGTATTATAAAAATATCTTGTAGTTACCTATATATCAATATTTTTTATTTTACTCTAGTAAAATACTTGTTCTTGACATAACATGTATTTTCGCCGCTACTAGTCAGGTACCTGAGTTTAGCAATGGTCGTAATTAAATGAAATCCAGGGATTTTTCGCTGCAAAGTTTGATGAAAGTATTATTCAAAAATTATTGCTTGCGGTTTTCTTTCCAAGTATTTGTTATATTCAGCAGTTTAGTTGTATTTGATAGTATTTGTCACGCCGTCTTATTTTACAACAACAATTTTATGCGAAACAACCATGTTGTAATAACCTAAATTCCCCTGTGTCGATTCATTAGTAGAAAGATGTCCGATTTTTAGTTTTATAAAAATCACTACACATCATGATATAGCACGCAACAGTCCGTTTATTATTTATTTATCATGTTTCATTTTAAACTTTAATTCACTCACGGTGTTTAATGACTGTGTGTTATGTAAAATGGAAAAATTAAAAGTAAAAAGTGGCATGAACAAGCAGGAGCCTTCAAAGAAGTGTTCACTTACAAAGGATTCTGAAGAAATTTTGTCAGCAGACTTGGAAAGTAGATTAACTTTAAAGAATACAAATGGACTATTAAATGGTATATCGCCTGAAGAATATTCAAGTTGCAAAATTGACTGTAAATATGATAAACAAATTGATAGTAATGATAATAAGGATATCAATAATTGTACGACAGAAGTTAAGAATGAAAATATCGTAAAGCAGAAAGTGCAAGTAGAAAACCAGGTTGTTAAAAGTCAAACCGATGAAGAAGTAGATGCCAATTTAAGCAATCCGTTACCACCAATTCAATATGTACAATACGAATCCGAATTACAGATGCCTATGATTATGAGAATTATACAGAAAGATCTTTCAGAACCATATTCCATTTATACGTATCGTTATTTTATTCACAACTGGCCCAAGTTATGTTTTCTGGTAATACTGTTGCTATTTTGTGTTCAGAGCAAGTGTTAATATTGTATTTTCGTGTGTGTGTTTTAGGCGATGTGTGAAGGTGAATGTGTTGGAGCAATAGTGTGTAAATTGGATCTGCATAGGAAAGTGATTCGGCGAGGTTACATTGCAATGTTAGCTGTGGATGAGAAGTATAGGAAACGTAGTATCGGTTCTACGCTAGTCCGGCGTGCTATTGAGGAAATGATTGCTGGTGATGCGGATGAAGTAGTGCTGGAGACTGAGGTTACGAACAAACCAGCCTTGAGGCTTTACGAAGCACTCGGGTTCGTCAGAGATAAACGATTATTTAGATACTATTTGAACGGTGTAGACGCATTGAGACTTAAACTGTGGCTTAGATGAAGTTTGGCTTTTATACTTTGACTGTCGAAATATGTAGATATATTTTACACACGTTGCCATTTGCTCAGGGGTGTTTTGTTATTGTTCTCCTAGCATGCATTACTGAATGTAGAACCTTCCTGTCCTTTATGTTCTTCTTGTTCTATCTGTTTGTCTCCGGTAATACACACATGTGTCGTGTTGATGAAATATTTACTTTCACTTACATACATCCTTTCTATTCTCGACTTCATGCTGTGATGTTTAAGTTTGTGAACATATCTAATAGAAAATTTATTTATTATTATTCAGTTGAGTTCTTGTTGTAATATTACTAGTAATTTATTTGAATATTGATGAAGAAGAGTCCTAGTGTTTGTATATTGGACCTGTTGAAAAAAAAAAACGTTTTATTCTACATTGTATTTGTATAAGAAAATTAATAACCTGTGTATTTATACGATGCGAACAAACATGTAACCAAAAACAATTCGAACAGAATAAAAGTAACGATTCTGTGCATAGTAAACAAACATTTGATTTCTATGGGCAAGTCTGGCTTCTCTTGTGTATTGTCACCAGGTAGAGTAATTATAACGCTAAATCACGCGCTACCACCCAACCTCGACATCTCGTATACCTGCTGGCTGTATACATATTTGCAACAACATATTTGTTTGATTTTACATGTACTGAATATTGTGTGAGCGTGTATTTAGTTTTTATATAGTGTATATAAGACGAGTAAATGTCTATATATTGTACAAAATTTTTATGTAAATAATGTACAATTTATATATTAATAACTGTAAACGCTTAATAAAACATGTTAGATTTAATTGTTTAACAATTACATCTGTATTGTGAAAATGGAAAATTCATTTATACAGTTTTGTACAACTTTATTTCAAAATTCTGTATCATTAACAACAAAATAATCCTTTACATTAAAAGGTTTTTCTTACAAGGAAATTCGAATCTTTTCACAGAACAGAGCAAAGGATTATGTATTTCATGTTCAATAAAACAGCTCTTTGCACACGATCATTTTTTCACTTGATGCGCTTGTGTTTTTCGTTTAATTGACTTTACGAGTACACTTAGTTCCGCGTTCTTTTTATCTTCGACTTTCGGTTTTTTACTGTTCGTATTTAAATCACTCTCTTCTGTACGACGTTTCAGTTTCTCCGTGATCAGCGCTTCCATTCCTTTGGTTTTACGATAATGCGGGTCAGTGGGATCAATGTTAAAATGATGACTTGAATACAACGCAGAAAACCTATCGTCCTTAACATTTAATTCGAAATCGTCTTCTTGTTGTGTTCCATTTTCTTGGGATTTCTTTTTATTTTTACGTTTCTTCTTTCCACTTCCACTTTCTTGTTCCTGAATCTTCTTTAAACTGAAATGTTTTTTTGTATCTTCATTTTCATTTAAAAGCAAAAGTTCTAATTCTGCATTTTTCTGCGATGATTCTTCATCGTCCTCATCTTTAACAGATTTTGACTTTGAATTCTTCTTCTTGAACTCGGGCTTGTCAAATTCCTCAGCAAAATAGGGATCATTCATATCTATGTCAGATGGAATATCGTCATCATTTTCTGAATCGTCTTCAGTACCTTCTTTAAGTTTCTTCTTCCGTTCTGCTCGTTTAGCTTTTATTTTTTCTTTCTTCTTATCCAAATACTGTTGGAATGGTGTCTTTTCTTCAGATTCTGCTAGTTTCTTTTTGACTAACTTCTCAGATTTTTCTTTCATATTTACTCCCCAAGTTATTTCCATTTCGACACCTTTATTTTCTTTTTCCTGTTCAGATTTCTGTATGTCTTGTAGTAAGCTACGATATTTGTCGATTGGATTTTTACTGCCATCTTGATCGTCATCGTCAGATGGTCGAATTTGATCGTCTTCGCTTTCTTCGCCACTGCTGGATGCAAGATATGCCTGCAAGTCGGTTTCAGTAACATCATCAACTTTGCCATCAGATAACTTTTTGGCAATTTCAAGTCTCTCCGGATTAGTTTCATCCCACGTCAACTCCACTTTGGCTTGTTGAAGAGCTGTAGTTGTAAAGAATCTTGGCTGATATTTTTCTGGCATTTTGTCACACACCTCTTTTGGTTCATTCTCAAATTCGGTGCCATCAGGTATAAACCTCAGGTCGATTTTGGTAGCACTAGATTCATATTCTAGTCCGTCACATTCAGTGTATATTTTGTTTGCTGTTTCGGGAGTATCGCATACGACAACGGCATAGTAATATTTCAGACGATTTAATTGATACTGACGCAATTTTTCCATGTGATATTTTGAACCCTCTTCTGTCTCGTCATCATCACTGCCGTCTTTTACATTCTTACTATCAACAAGCTCTATGGGTCCTTTAATTTCTTCTTCTTTCATTCGTTGTATGCCAAAGTCAGATGGATATATTGTTATGGAATTTATAACTCCACCAGGAGGTAGAAATGAATTGAAAAGAACCATTAAATCCGTAGCCCGCATACGATCCCAATCCATGTTACAAACAGCCAATCTATTGGTTACCTCATCTGTTCGTTCAGCGTCTTTATCCAGCTCTCCCCAGCCATGATCAACTTCCTCACTGTCAGACAATTCATCCTCTGATTCATCATCGTCTGAAGAACTTTCTGATACTAAAGCACCTTCACCTCTTGCATAGTCCACACTCAAGTCTTTCAATTTTGCTTTAATATTATTCGGTATTTCTTTATCGGTTTTGTGTTTTTTATTTAAATCATTTGCTTTATTTTCGGCTTTAACGGCTGGAGATCGAACATACTTTCCAGCTTCTGATTGTTCCTCAGATTCATCTTCATCGCCAGAGTTACTAGACTCTTCTTCTTCAGAACTTAAGTCATAGTATCTTTTTAAATCTTCAGATGATGTGTGATTAAATGGACGACCACGTTTGTCAATAGTGTACTTTAATTTAAACTTATCATCTTTAAACATAGACTGAAATCTTTTATCTATTTTCACTTTACGTTCTGTTTTAGGGATTCTTCTAAATTTAGGATCTGTTGTAATGTGTTTAAATCTTTCGTCCTTATCCATTATGAATTAAATTTGAGG
>JAGJTL010001381.1:1238803-1252913 GCA_022063505.1 Calosoma granatense
ATTTTAAAATTACTTAAACTTTTTTCGGTGCATGTAAACGTACAAACGATTTGAGTTGTCATTTGAATAACCTGTCTATCATTGAACTATGGGACCGAAATATCATTAGATATGTGACAGCTTAAGTGAAATTTCATAAGTTTTTTGTGTGAAAGTGATGTTAATAATTTAATTAATTATATCATACACATTTTTACACGTTTTTTATATGAAAAATATTTTATCGAAATCTAACAAGTATGTGTTTTCAGTCACTACATTTTTTGCAATAGGTTATTTTTACTGTTATGTGACTCAGTACAATTATTTCAGAAATAAATCGACTTACGATGTCTCGAACCCAGGATATTTTAGGTGTTTTACGAGGATTTCAATCTGTAATGCAAGCGGGAATTCAACTTCAAGAATCTAGTTTGAAAATCCTGTGGGCAAATTCAAGTATTCGTGAAATAATAAACAATACCCGAGTGAATGCGGACAGCACAAAAAAAACTGTAAATTCTGGAGATGTATTTAAATTGGCTACCGATGGAGTTGAACGCGTGTCCACAGTTATGCAAGGCGTAAAAGAATTCGTACAATATTCTCCTACTAATAAGAAAACCGAGGGTAAATAATACATGAGTGCTTGAATATTAAATGCGGTATGAAGAAAAATTACTTCTTTGTCGGCAGAGTAGAAATTTGATATATTTAAATTATTGTTATTGTTTACCTTGAGTGCACTAATATAGACATCTGTGTAGGATATAAGTTGCTGGAAATGATGTCAGATGTGTGTTAAATTAGTGTTACGTACTGTTTTGTACTGATTCATGTTTGACTAAAAATAAATTGCAAGTTCACTTAAAAATCATTGGTGGTTTAATGTTGTATGTATCAAGAGTTACTTTTATACAGGTAAAGAACAAGTCATAGATACTTCAAAAACCGAACATAATACAGATGAGTATGAAATTAAACTATCGCCACAAGATAAAGCACTACTAAAGAAGTTAGACATGGAGCATGAACAAAAATTAAGAGAAAAAATGGAAAAAGAAAATAAGGTTGAAAGTACTAATGAAGAAAAGTTTATTGAAAAACCTAAGAAAGATGTTAAAGATGACAATTCTAGTGGACCAAAAGCCACTCCCCATTCGAAGGCTCGACAGACCGTAAGACATAAACCTACACATTTAGGAAGTAATAATTACATTATATTTTTCAGTTAAATCCTTCTGCAAAGCAGAGAACAGTTCCATCTTCCAGGATCGGTCGCATGGTTTCATTTGGAAGTTTAGCGGCCGGTTTAGGTATTGGGACGGCAGCTGAATTTGCAAGAAGGACATTTGGCGTTTCGGATAGTGTAGATAATGCTGGCATGTTTTTAACACCTGCAAATACTGATCGAATAGTGAATACGCTATGTAAAGTTCGAGGTAAGCGTTAATTATAAGAAGCTATATGATTAATTTATATTTTATTGATGTTTTTCTGCAGGTGCTGCTTTAAAAATAGGACAAATTTTGAGTATACAGGATGAATCAATCGTTTCTCCACATATAGCACAAGCATTTGAACGTGTTCGTAGGTCTGCCGATTTTATGCCAAATTGGCAAGTTGAAAAAGTATTAAAATCCGAATTGGGTGATGATTGGAATACTAAATTTGAAGAATTCGATATAAAACCATTTGCTGCGGCATCTATAGGTCAGGTGCATTGGGGGAAAACAAGAGATGGCACTGAGGTAGCAATGAAGATTCAGTATCCTGGAGTTGCGAAGGGAATAGAAAGCGATATTGATAATTTAGTAGGAATTATGAAGGTAAATGTGCAATTTTAGAAACAAGTGTGTAGATTAAACCGTATTATTATTGTTTTAGGTGTGGAATTTATTTCCCGAGGGAATGTTTATTGATAATTTGGTTATAGTAGCTAAACGTGAATTAGCATGGGAAGTGGATTATATTCGTGAAGCGGAGTGTACTAGAAAATTCAAGAAGCTGTTGGAACCTTATCCAGAGTATTATGTACCTAGTGTAATAGGTGAGATACCATATTTTTCTTACAATGTTTTATTAAATAAACTATGATTTTGTAATTACAGATGACTTAAGTACGAAACAAATATTTACCACAGATTTAATAGAAGGTATTCCAGTTGATCAGTGCGTAAATATGGATATGGAAACACGCAAGGACATTGCAAGGAAAGCAATGAAACTATGTGTTTTGGAGCTACTGGAATTTAAGTATATGCAGACAGATCCTAATTGGGCTAACTTTTTTTATAACAAGAACACTGGCCAAGTATATATTTATATACGGGATAAATGTTGAAGTAGTATACTTATTTATTGTATTATAGTTGGTTCTTCTTGATTTCGGAGCAAGTAGAGGTTACTCTAAGCCTTTTATGGATATTTATGTGAGAATTATCCAAGCCGCAGCCGAAGGTGATCGAGAGACAGTTTTGAAACATTCACGAGAACTTGGTTTCTTTACAGGTTATGAAAGCAAGGTAAACATTCAATTGAGAAACTAACTAACAATTATAAGCAAAATTAACCTTTGTGTTATTTTAGATTATGGAAGAAGCACATGTGGATGCTACAATGATTTTAGGAGAAATCTTCCGATGTAAAGGTGAATTTGATTTTGCCAAACAAGAAACCACGAAACAAATACAAAATTTAGTGCCTACAATGTTAGCTCATCGACTGTGTCCGCCACCAGAAGAAATTTATTCCTTACATCGCAAACTGTCAGGAGTATTTCTTTTGTGCTCAAAACTAAAAGTTGCTATTAATTGTAGAGATATATTTTTAGAAAAATATTATAATTATAAGTTTGATTAAATACAATTGGATATATGTTTTGTTGTTAATAAAGAAATATAGTTTGTTTTTAATGTGTTGTTTATTTTTCAAATATTGTAATGCTGCCAAATGAAATAGGGCTTAATAATAATCGATTATTTGGTATTTAGAATAACAGTGTTTAATATCGAACAGATTATATAGCAGAAAGTCTAATTTAAGTCTATAAATGTAGAGTTTTTACTCTCCTAGAAATAGAAATGGAATGTGTGCAATTATATACAATATTTCATCAGAAAACAATGTAATTGTTGGTATACATGTATGGAGGTCGTTTACTTTTCTGTCACACCTATGATCCCGTGATATGAAATGCAGGAATTTGTTATATACTACAAGATCACAAAACTGTAATGCTGGTTGCGAACACGTGGGATTAAATTATCATTTTATTCAGGTAAAAAATAACATAAATGAGCAAATATAATGAACCATATAAATGAAGAAAGAATATCTACATATTAAATATCAGCATGATTTAATTAGGACCATTAATTTAGTAGTGTCATTTTAAGTTTAAAATCGTGAACAGAATGTTACTAAGAACTATATTAAAGCATCATACAATCTTCAAGTTCATACAAAAACAGTTATAGGCACATACGCATGATTATAAATAAATACTGAACGTTGTTATACTTTTTTTATCTACGCAAGCTGTCTAACTGTACATCAGTTACTGGATAATTATTGGGCGTGGAGGGTAACTGTTGTTTGTATAAAAGGACTGAGCAGGATATTTTATTGACATTATCGAGAATAAAAGCAACATGAAGTCTTTGGTAAGAAAATATTAATCTAGAAAAATGTGTGAACGTTCTTATTTTTCATACAAATACAATACAAAAATACAAATACAAATACTGTATTGTAAAATTTGTTTTCTTTACAGAGCCTTGCCGTTTTCGTCCTTATGGCCGTAGCTTATGCTAATGCCGGGATAATTGGTGCACCTTTGGTAATCCAAATATTATATCATTTTCATCTATTAACTATATGAATTCAGGAATAATTACAAATTGTTGGCTTTTTTAAATTTTGATATTACAGTTATATAATGGCAAATTTTATTTCAAATTGTAAATTAACGCTATTCGCAACATATTGATTTACCTAGGTCTGTTTTGTTGTCTGTTGTTCTTGTTCAATAACTGGTTTGTACGATTAATCTTGATTTTCGTTTTTGTGTTCACGGTAGCATATCGATGTTGTTATTTGCATACAAATGAAAATTCAGTTTTCAGTAGCAAGTTTAAATTTTCTCGCAGCTTTGTTTATTTACAACTTATCTGGTAGTTTCTGTGTACTACTTTGCAACTGCATATTTACTGATTTTGTACTCGTACTGCAACGAAAAGTTCAACCAGTGTCGTTCGTTTTATATTCATGTTATTCATAAACCATTGTTCGTTTGTAATACTTTAACGATATGGTAAAATATGAATGAACAAATGAATATTCTAAATGATGAAATGTAAATATTTTGTTTATACATTATTTGGGAGAAATAGAAGCGGATAAGATAGTTTCGGAAGAGTGTATGGTACGCCACTGGTTTGTGCAACTTGACAATGATTTTGCAGGTTGCTGGGCCTTGGGGAGCCGGTGGTCTGTTGGCCGGTCCTGCCGGAATTCTTACTACCCACGGAGGAATCATTGGTACAGGTGCAATCGCTCCCGCGGCTCTAGTGACTGCAGGTGCTGTACCCAGTACTGTGATCGCTACTCATGATGCTACCATTGTGGGTGCTTCCGCTGCCGGTGTAGCCGTTACACCGTTGCATCCGCATATCCTTGGACTTGGCCTCCATCACGCCTGGTAGAAATTTGCATAGTACCCAACAACACACAGAACACTTGTATATGACTTTGTTTATTAAAACAGTAATCAATAAAATCAAATGGTTGCATTTGTCAATTTTTCTAGACAAGAATAACTACTACTAAATAAAAAGTATCATTATCGTTTTCAATATAAAATAATGTAATAAAAATGTACACGTTTGTGACCTATAAAATATAGAATTATTTGAAAGTATTTTTTTACTTTATATTTACTTAAAATATTTCCAGTTCCTACATAATATAATAATATATAGGTTTTACATCATTGAAAATAGATGGTGCAAACACATAATTCATTGGCAGAAAGTGTCGAAATTCCTGACGAAGGTTCAGCATAATGTAACTGTGCTATTTTGACAACGCAATTATTTACATCAATGGTTTCATCCAGGGACGAACTAGAGAACGTATCGACCTGTGAACTACAAAGTTCTGCCTAGTCCAATATTAATGTAAACTTTCATTGTTCTTAACTGTTCAATGTTCTGTTAAAGTTTCATTGACCTATTTCGGACTGTTCATTTTGTTAACCTATTTTAATACAGAACAAAACAATCTCCTTCAAAAGTAAACAGGTTTAACTTCTGTATATCCGATTTTGCAGCATGATATGTATTATTTTGCTAAGGTCATTTATAAGTTGTTGTGATCTGATTTCAGTAGGTACATGAAGAACTTGAACTGTACCATAGTGACAGTGATTACCTTACAAGGTAAATGTAATTATCATCCAGTGCAATTATTTTTCAGTATCTATAATAAAATGTAAATTGATTTAAATATGTCAAACCTACATGCTTTATGAATTAATCGCGTATGCAGTAATTTTTATGTTAAGACAAAGAAAATAGAATACTTGTACTAACAGGATATTACAGGGCGTGGTTTCAAGGTGATTTCTGCAGTAAGTGCATTGTAAAAATTGCATAAAATATCTATAAATGTAAGTAAGACTTTTGCTCTGGTACAGACATACAATGACCGTGACGGTGTACGTTCCCGGAATCAAGAGCCTACTGAATTCCATCGGAAAAAATATGTAACATTAACTTCCTTGCATAACATAATTGTGTTTCTAGAAATTTCTGTGCAATATATAATACTCAGTATTTAGTTAGTGAGTTGTGATATTTGGTCTGGTAGTAACAATACTCCAAAATACCTTTTTTTTAATAATTGTGATAAATATAATTATACTATGTAATGGAGAAAGTAAAAATTAAACTTACTTTTTGAGAGCACACCCTTTTCAATTTCTTAAATAAAGCGCCCAAATGCAAGTATGTTCATGAGTAAGTCAAATACTGTTTAAACGTTTGTGATAAAATGCTGGCCTTTCTTTATTCTAGTAATCAATATACGCTATTCAAAACTTCATTGTTAAAAAGTATGCATAAAAACTAACAAGCGGACGGCTTTTTGACGCTTTTTCGCACACTGCGTTCCAATGTAATTGTCATGCAAAGGTACCGTAGCGAAAACGAAACGTATTGCATTTAAAAAGCCACATGCATGTTCACTTCCTATTATTAACATTATGTTCTGCTCAGTAGAAAAAAGAAACTGTTGTGGTTTATTCATTCCGTGTGAATACCATTCAATTTCAGTTAAGTATTTGTAACCTATTTATACCAGTACTTTGTAACTAGACACAAAGATGATATAATACTTTTTAATCTATACAAATTAATTGATGCTTAAATAAATAGGAACGATATAATTTTATAATTGCTCTATATTATTTACTAAATACAAAATTATACAATTTATACAAATATAAATCTAAACTAAATAAAGAGTATTTTTTCAGAAATCAGGTTTTGTTTAAATATATGAATATAGCATATATTTTTGTACAAATAGATTAGCCTCAATAGAATATAAAGATATCTAAAGATCAGATATCCTTGTCATAGTTTAATCCTTGTCATAGTTTACCAGATAGTTTTGGTGAGAAGACCAGGGTTAGTAATAATAGAGCCTTTAGAAATAATTGCTCCGTTTGAGATGAGAGATGTACCACCAATAGCAGTGGTGGTAAGAGCTGGGGCAGCAATAAGAGGGGTACGGATAAGGGGGGTGCGAATAATGGGTGTAGAAATAGCGGCAATGCCTGGAGCAATGCCAGTAGTCAGTCCAAGACTGAGTGGAATTCCATTATCAGCAATAGTACGAATAGCTGGAGCAGCAATAGCTGAGGTACCGATGATACCAGTAGAAATAGCAGGGGCAGCAATCAGTCTAGCAGCTGGAGCGGCAGCGATGATACCTGGTGCAATACCAGCAGTAATGACACCAGCTGATTTAACTCCAGCCTCTATGGCTCCAGCTTGGCCGGCTGCAGTAATCAGACTACCATCAGGTCCAGCAATGGTAGCTTTAGCGGCAGGACCTTCGAGAATCGCTCCGCCAACTATAATGCAAATGTAGAAATATACCGTCATTTAATACTGTGTTTAACATACTTTTTATCGCTCATTATATTAGTGTTCTGTAATAAAATGTTGATATTTTGAATTGACCAATGGTAAGTTTACTTTTAAGGAAATTCAGTACGTTCTGGTTTTGACATTTGTTTCTTTATATCGAATAGAATGTGTAAATAGATTCTTGACATTGATACACAGCGTGTAGGTCTAATTAAATAGTAATTATAATTTAATAATTTGTATTATTATATTATTATATTTATTAATATTGTCAAAATTTATTAGTATTTTTTGCTCTGTCAAATATATAGAATATAATAGAATAGGATAAGAATGAAATTAATAAAATTATAATTGTTCAAACTGCAAATCCCCAAATATTTGTTATATTAAATCTTATATAAAAATTTAGTAAAAATAGTGAAAATAGTGTTCAAGATATTATTTAATCCATATGAAAGTACTCAGGATAAATTTAATTACCAGCAGGTCCAATCAGACCAGTAGCGAGGGGTGCAATTAGACCTGGTGCAGCGTTGGCGACAGCAACGGCCACGCAGAGGACGACGATACTCTGTAAGAAGGGAAAATCAACAATTAGTAAACATATAAACCAAAATATTAACTAAAGACATTTTACCAGAGAGTTCATTGTGTCTGGTTGAGCTGGTTTGTTTAATCTTGAATGATTCTTCGACGATTTGTGATACAACAAATTCTGGACCCCATGTTTATATACTAGTAGGATATTGTCCTTCAGTAGCAAGTTTAAACATGTACCACATATTATATCACGCAGTGTACGCCTGAATTCACTAGTTCAAAAATAAAACATATGCTTAATATACGTTTGAAATTGCATCAGATGAAAGTAAGTGTGGATATTTATAACTAATGTATGCTAAAGAACGAGTAGGCAATGAACTTTTGTAAATATATTATATTAATAGGAAACCTTGTTTATGTCCAAAACGGATCAACTTTGTATGATCTGGAAATACTAAATAATTTCATCATATGCACCATGGCGAAAACCTTTATGAAAAAATAACATGTTAAAAGTAAATATATTGACATGCAAATTTTGTTAATTTCATTTGTCAATTTGGAGAAATAACATAGGTGCAATTATTCCGTAATTTCTGAACAGAAATATATTTATTTTGTCTGGAATTCGGTTTCAATAATATTTTGATGAATTTAGAAAGCACATTCTAAAAAGCTGTGAATAACTTTGCATTGCGTTGCATGTTTGTTTTTCTGTTATATTTCTATAGATATTAGAATAATTCTGTTTTGTATAATGTATGTGTGTAGCATGTCTCGTGCAATATTATTGTTTTACCCGTAAGCCTGTAAGCCCCACAGGGATTGCATGCCGATGGTTGGGATATATAAGCATGTTGCAGAACACTGTAAGTATAAACTTGCAGTGTGTACTCCTTGTGCATAACACCACATTAGTAAACAACAAAGATGAACTCTCTGGTAAGATTAATATTTTATGTTAGTTTTCATTTTCCAACTTTGTATTGCATTAAATAATTATATTAATATATTGTTTCGCAGTTTTTCTTCTAACTATAAATTATAAAGAATTGTTTATTATTTACGGTGTATTGTTTATTATGTTTGTATTTTTGTTGTACAGATTGTTGTCCTTTGTTTGGCTCTCGCCAGCGCCAATGCCGCCCCCAGTTTGCTCCTGGGTGGTGCTGCAACTCTGATTGGTCCTGGAAATCCTGGTGCCATTTTGCAAGGTCCCGCAGCTAAAGCTACCGTGGCTGGACCTGATGGAAGTTTGATTGGAGCTGCTGCTAACTCTGGAGCCTTACTAGCTGCTCCTCAGCCTGGTGGTGCTGTCACAGCTGCTGTTGCCCCTGGTCTTATTGGACTGACAGCTCCTGCTCTGGTCGCTGCACCCATTGGTTTAGGAGGACTTCGTACTGGACTTCTTGGACCTGGACTTCTTAAAGCTTATTAAATCTGGAAGGAATATTCTATAAGACCGTACACGCATTCTCATATAATGAATGTTCATTTATAATGTAAATACATGTTTCTCATTTTGTATATTATGACGTCAAAAATATATTTTTCATTAACAACTTAAATATTGTACGTTGCTACCTACACTGTGACCTTATACTTGAGTTCCTTGGATCCCAAAATGTGACTTTCATTTTTTGCAACAACTTCAATGTTAATTGTTGTCGGATATTTTGTTCGAAATTTTCTTTTCCTTGGTGATTTGGAATGCGTGTTACTTGCATATAATGAAATATGCGTAAAAAGTTGCGTATAAATTAAATATTTACATTGTGTAAAAATCTATAGCGTACAGAAACAGTAACTACTAAATAATTTGTGGTACATATTCAATGAAAAATGTGCACATAATAATATGATTTAAATTCATGATTGATTATGGAAATATAATTATCATATAATATCTTTCTTCCATCTCCACTGGTTATAAGGATATTTGAGATATTCGGTAATAAATGCAAATATGTTAAGTATTTTATGTAAGAATTCTAAAAAGCTAAATACATATATGCTTAATGTATCTTAATTTAGTCAATGATTTGGCATATATTAACAAAAACTATAACAATTTGCTATTTTCAGCAAAGAACAACAAAGATACCATCTGTAAAAACTAATCCAAAATTTAAACTTGAATACCTATGTAAATTATAATTGCACAATATAAAGTTGAAACAGGAAAAATAAATCGATCGGTAGTAATAAATTCGCAAAATATGTAATTATTGTCTGCCAATCAACATGTTTTTAAACTTAAATTAAAAATTGTAACAATGTCATTTACACAGTGTCCTAGAAACCAGTTTTTTCTCGACTGAGTCTGGCCGTTTGTGCGAAAATAAAATCAAAATTTAAATTATTTAATGTATGTAGATTAATTCTACTACAACCAATGAGTATTCTAATTTTCTTTCTTGCGTTTGAAATCTTATGTTACATATTAATTTTGTTGAGAACAATGAAATTTATAAATATGTCAACTACGTTATGAATTGTCGTATGTTAATGATTTATTTATAATCTATCCTCCTGTTTCATTTGAATTAGGCGAGGCACTTGATCTGATGCATATCTTTTTTTTGGTACTGGATCTACACGTGCTACCAAATAGGACCAGGTCCAGTTGAAGGACAGCGCCACAGTATATAAGCCGGCGGTCATGAAACCGAAATCATAAGTTATTCGACAACCAAATAATACACAACCAACAATGAATTCCCTGGTAAGATATCAGCAATATACTTAGTACGAGTAAGGTTGACTAAATATTTTTCTTTATTCCAGAGCATTGCTGTCTTCTGCGTGGCTGTTGCCGTCGCCGCTGCTGCCCCAGGTCATCTGTTGGCTCATTCTGTCCCAATTGTCGTTGGACCCCATGGTAAGATTAATAATAAATATGTTACTGAAATATTCAAGATAGAAGATCCAGTATTAGTTTGTTACTAGTAAGCAAATAGAATTAATGGAATATTTATTATTTAAAGGTGCTGGTGAAATTTCCCAAGGCCCAGGAAGCAGAACTATTGTGGCTGGACCCGATGGCAGTGTGATCACTTCTGCTGCTGATGGTGGTGTTGTTGCTTCCGATGCTGTTTCCGCTAAAGTTGTTTCTCCGTCTGCTGCCGCTACCGTATCTGGACCCGTCGACACTGCTCATGTTGTAGCTGTGCCAGCTCCAGTTGCTGTAGCTTATTCCGCCCCAGTAGTAGCTGCCCACTCTGCTGTCGTTGCTCCCGCTATCCACGCTGCCCCAGCTGTGGTTGCCCATGCCGCTCCCATTGTTGCCCCAGCTATTGAGAGCACTGTTGTCGCTGGACCCTCTGGCACCATTGCCACCAGCAAGAACGTCGATGTTGCTGTAGCTGCTGCTCCAGTTGTTGCTGCTCATTCCGTTGTTGCTGCTCCCACTGTTTACTCCCATGGTCTCGTTGGCCAGTCCATTGTTGCCCCACACTTGGTCGCCGCCCATGCCTGGTAAACTTTTTATAAGACTTTTTTATAGGGAATCTCGCTGATAACTACAATTACGTACCTCTAAGCAATATGTAAAAACAGTTTATATTTATTTGCTCAAATAAAAATGATGCATTTCAATAATTCTTCTCTCTCTCTCTAATCATATTACAAATTCATATGTGAATTCAAATATGTATGTAAATATGAAATGAATGTTTGTTTTATTTTAAAATCGTAAATAGTAACTAGAAGTTTCGAATAATTTACAAATTGTTTAATGCTAATGGAAATGTATCAAATTCCATTGTGAATCCAACGTATTTACTACGTAACGCGAAACAGTTACCACACCTAAATCAAATAATGAACTGGTATGTGATAACACAAAAAAATCGACCTTGTGTTTTTAACCGTACCAATATTCATGTACTAATGAATTAAATACGAATAATTACAGACACAACATTAATTTAGAGGACAAAAGATAATAACATTTTTATGTGATATATGCAAGTTTTTTGACATAATTTTAATTTTAAATACATAAAATGAATTGCAATAAAAGTTTAATTTATTAAATGTAAATACGTGTATATGTATGTGGCATCAAAGAAAGTAATACAATTTTTAAATTTGGACTAATAATAAGCATGTATGTATGTAGTTGTTATAGATATACAGCAACGTATGTCCTTCATTACATCTCGTCTCTTTACGGATCACGTACACACCCCACGTATATGATTTCAATCTAGTAAAATATTGCATCAGTATATTGAATTCTCTTATATATCACACGAATAACATATTTATTTCTGAAAAATATTTGCACATTTCAAACGTTATTAATTTTAAGTATCGATTCAAAAAAATATTCTTTCCATTTATGTATTTCCAAATGATATTTTACAATAAATTACACATATTTTTAATAAATTCGCTACATTACAATTTAATATATTTGTAATTATGTATTTTGAAATATGTATATTGAAATTAAATTAAATGAGGGTTGAAATAAAATAGGAAAATATCCAACCTGTTGGCATATGTTATACACGTGATTCGTGTGTTACACCATAAATAACACACACCTAAGATATTCCACATAACATGAATATGTCTCTTGTAATACCTACTTGACTTGCATGGCCCAAGGGGAGTTGAAGGTCAGTGGATGGGGTATATAAAACCTGGTGTACTTTGTACCAACAACGAAGTCACCACTTACATCTGACTGGATAATCATCACAATGAACTCTCTGGTAACTACTACTTGTGTGATATTACAATATAAATACTACTGTGCGATTGATTATTATTGCTGTTTTTCAACAATAATAACAATAATTATGTGTGTGTGTGTTTAAGTTGTGATTATATTGATAAAGTGTTTACCTTTCAGATTGTTGTTCTGTGTCTGGCTATTGCCTCTTCATCCGCTGCACCAAGTCTTCTTCTTGGTGGTGCCGCAACACTGGTTGCTCCGGGTGCTCCAGGTGCCGTAATTAAGGGACCAGCCGCACAGAGTACTGCTGTGGGGCCAGATGGTAGTGTGGTAGCTGGTGCTGCTGATGCTGGAGCTGTTATCGCTGCACCTAAACCTGGTGGAGCAATCTCTGCTGCTGTAGCTCCCGGTGGAATTGCTATCGGTGCTCCAGGACTGATCGCACCGGCTGCTCACCTTGGTCTTGGCTTGCCACTAGCAGGAGGTATTATTGCTGGACCTGCAGGTGCTATTGTCAGTCACGGACTCGGCGCTGGACTCATTGCTCCCGGTATCATCGGTCACGGATGGTAAATGGATTGTCTCTGATAGACTCTGATGTGTCCTACAATACACGACTGATGGCTTCTCTTTAGTCTATGAACAATATGTATTTTAATCACAAGTGTGTTCATTTATAATAAACATTTACTGTTTCATATAAATAAAGATTTATAGTCATATTAATTCTGATGATTATTATTTTGTAAAGAACATTGAAATGTATATATTTATTTCAGCTAGCGTGTAGTGATGAAATCGATACTCTTATGAATTTTTAGCAACGGATTTTAGTAAGTAACTAGCGGTCACCCCTGTTCTTCATACAGTAGAACATTTTTAAGATTAAATAATATGTATTGCAGGGTGGCTGCAGTTTAAAGTGTATGCTTACAAAACCGAAAAAATAACTATTTAACAACATGATTATATATATACTATATACGCGAGTTTGATTCCAGCTTCGGACATTCTTAGACAGGTGATTTGAATTCCAAAATAAACTGTAGGTGCCATCCTGGCGTGAGCTAGCAGCTCCTCTGACGGACGATAATAAATACTTAACTGTGCAATCCCAGATAACATTCGGCCGTTGTTTCGAAACGACTGGAAACGACGAAAAAATACTTTGCAGAAAATCATACAATTGATTTAATAAAAATGTGAACAATATTTTATAAAACAAAGATAACGTTGTGTGAAGATGTTAGTTCCATCCCAGTATCTTGACAGTACAATTTACTGAGATGGTTAAGCTCTGCCACCTCGTCAAGGTCTTTCCTCATCTGCAGGGGCCCGCCACTACCCCTCCACCCTAGAATATGCAAAGAAATATAGAAAACATACATACATACAATACATACATATATATATACAGGGTGCCCATAAAAAAATGAACATAGCAATTTACGGGTTAATTCTTTCATGTTTGGAAAATTTTTCTCCCAGTGCATTTTAGAGGAAAAATTTATTTGAAAAATTTGTTTAGAATTTAAAAATGCATAATATGACGTTATAGTTATTTCCAATATGCTTTTATATTTCGAGAAAATTAACTTTGACATATCACATTTTTCTGACATTAGTAGGCTACAAAACAAAAATTTTGACATAATTCAACAACACATAATCGGATCAGTCATTTTAGATTATGTATTGTTGCAAACTGTGACTATTTTTGTTTTGTAGCCTACTAATCTGT
>JAGJTL010001381.1:1302416-1312862 GCA_022063505.1 Calosoma granatense
AAATTTCAGTATTAGTCCATGTTCATATTTCAAAAACATTTTTTTAAGGTGAAATAATAATATAATGATTATCTGAACATGAATTCAAACTTAGAATGGCCATAAAAATGTTTTAAATTCTTTTCAAATCGTCCAATTAATTATGGTGTTTATTTTTTAAGCTATTATGAACAAAAGCTGGGTGTGGTCTAAATGTAAATTTGTTTTTTTTATTTCGATTATTTACGACTTATTTTTTGTTGTCAAAAGTAACAAGTATCGTTTTATAGAACAGTTTCATTTATGCTAAATCATGGTTGACAAAAACAAACTTTAAGGTTACATTTAAAAGTGAGCAATTCGTAAAAGTGCTCCACATTTACATAAAGTTCCGTATATTTGAAGGTCAGATATTTTGGTATAAAACAGTATGTGTATCAGTTGAATACCATAGTCCACTGCACACGGTAGAGAATCTTACATTATACAAAATGAAAGTTTTCGTAAGTTCTTTACTTGTAGAATAATAACGAAATGTAGATATTAATTCTTCTTTTGTTTATAGGTTGCTGTTCTCTGTTTGGCTGTTGCCGCTTCTGCCAGCCACATTGGTCTTGGTTGGGGACATGGTGTACACCACCACATTCCCTCTGGAAGCATTGGTGTCAGCCACGATGGTGCCGTGATCGCTGGACCCTCTGGATCTGTGAAAACTGACAACGGTATCCATGGACATGGCGCTGGTGCCGCTGTTTCTGGACCCGCTGGTGAAGTAGGTACTCACGGTGGAGTTGCCCGTCTTGATGGACCCGGAATCGGTCACCATGGTCTTGCCCATCACGGTCTCGCTCACCACGGTGTTGTTGGCCCCGTTGTTGTCGCTGCTCCCGTCGCTTACGGTACCTGGGGTGGTGCTGCAACCCACGGACTCGCCGGTGCCTGGGGTGGTGCTGTAGCTCATGGTCTCTCTGGTGCCTGGGGTGGTGCTGCTACCCACGGACTCTCTGGTACCTGGGGACATGGTGGTGTAGCCCATGGACTCGGCGGACACTGGGGACATGGTATTGTTGCCCATGGTCATCATGGATGGTAAACTGATAACCGATAACTCAATTTTATAACAATACTTATCTATTTTCCGTATTACTGTAAATATTTTGTATATATTGTAACATACTTTTTATATTATATCATACACATTTGTTGGCAGAATAAAAGACCGTGATATAAAAATTGTATCATTTATAATTTAAATCCTCGTCAATATTAATAATCTCATATGTTATTTTATAAATTAGATTTATTTATAGAAATTAATTAGTGTCTTTTGGCAATTATTTTTTATTGATATAGGAACAATGGGTTTAAAAAGGTGCTGGGATTAGATCAGTTATATAAATGATGAATTACATTGTAAGTAATGCTTGATACAAGATATCCGAGTATAAATATGATAATGTGTACATATGTAACTTGCGAACCTCGTAGGCAGTTGCGGTAAAACAGCAAGTCATGGTCATGTATCTTAGTCATACTGAAACTATTTGTTTGGTACAGTTATACTGCATTTAATTGGACTATTAATAACGAATATATTTATGCATACAAGATACGTAAAATATTTTTCAGTTTTGAAGAGAAATAAAGGAGAATCTATTATTAAATTTTTATAAATGTAAACGTGTATGGTAGGCAGTATATTCTAACTACATTATGCTAATTTTATATTTAATAATCTAGCCAAGACACTAATCGATACTATGTGCATTGAATAACATTTCTTTTTTATCGCATCTAGGTAAAATATATTCTTATAAATAAAATAAAACAGATGTATGATGTTAGATTTTATTGTATGTATTTTTGAAGGCAGTGTCGCCCTTACGGATGTGACAACATGTGTTATTTAAATATTTAGGATCGATGTTCACGGATCACTGAATATAAACGAAGGAGCGGCAAGAATTCAAACTGCTGCGTTAACCTTGCAAGTAACTAGTGAAATAAATAGGCGTGTAAATAATAATACATTCGGATAATACATACTGGAATATAGTTGTTATTGTTGTTAATTTAACAACAGTGAAAAGTAAAAGTTCCTGTAACACACACGGCCGTATTAAATGATTAAATGTGGCCTGCGTAGTGCGGCAGTATTATGCTTCCCCGAGAAGATAGATTAATCATAATATTTTTAAGGGAACAGCGTCATTAGCACGGGCAGCTGTCTACTTTTACTTTCGGTAATAAAATTTCCAGGCAAACAAAGTCTATATTTTTCCTGCATTACGCCAGAATATAATTAACAATTAAACCAGAGATGAATAAATGATTGTGACATGAAATACAATAAGAAGTTATTTGTAAGTTTAGCTATGAATTAGTATCATAATGAACTTGAAAATAATTATGTCAGTAATAAAAAAGATTTGATCCATTCCAGAAATGGAGAGTGTAATATTATGTAATAAATATCATTTTATGTAGGTGACAGTTATTATACCTATGCCTCCTACGATTAATATTTTACAAAAATTATTGTAATTAACTGTATAATTGAATAGTACAGTTAGAATTTTTATCTTGTTCGTGTTAAAGCTTTGTAACAGCTAATAGGAAGTGTTTGCACTAATCTCTATATTAATAAACGCATTAATTGGTAAACCAAATATCAGTAATTAATGTTGTTTATTTATTGACTTTCGTAATTAGTGAATGTAATAGAATTTTTTTCGGAAAGGACTTTGTCCTGAAGGTCATGAATTTACTATATAATTAAGGGTATCCTTAATCGAAGGCACAGTCTGGTGTTTTGACTTATCAGTTTCATATCATAAGCACTATGAAAGTTTTCGTAAGTTATTATCTTTCTATACTTAAATATACCTGCATTCTCATAAACATATGTGTGAAAGTCAAATAAATATTATCATTATACACCCTTGAAATATGAGCATCCAATTCGGTTTTGTTCTTAATTCAGCAAGCATTTTACGTTTACCTAAAAAACATATAAATGTTATATGTCTGTTACAGGTTGCTCTTTGCATGGCACTGGCCGTTGCCTCCGCCAGCCATGTTGCCATTCTCAACCCAGCGGCTCACATTCCCTCAGGAAGTATTGGCGTTAGCGTTGATGGTGCCGTTGTAGCTGGACCTGCTGGATCTGTCCGTACTGACAACGGTCTTCACGGACATGGTGCTGGTGTCAATATCGCTGGACCCGCTGGTGACGTACGCACTCGTGGTGGACATGTGGAACTCCGTGGACCCGGCGTCGGCCATGGTGGTGTTGGTGTTGCCGGTCACGGAATCGCTATTGCTGTCCCAGCTGTTGTAGCTGCTCCTGCTGTCGTAGCTGCTCCCATTGCTGTCGGCTGGGGCAACGGTGCCTGGGGTCATGGTGGCACCTGGGGTAACGGAGCCCGTTGGGGAGGTGAAGGACGTTGGGGCGGTGCCGGCAGCTGGGGAGATGCTGGCAAATGGGGACATGGAGCCAGCTGGGGACACGGAGGTTGGGGACATGGCTGGTAGACCTTACACCCCCTTGACAATGCATTATGTACATATATTGTCCTACGGTTTACTCTAAGGTTTATGTAAATATTATTTCTTTTACTCCTTTATATACCCAATTGTGTTCACATACATTGCATACAAAAAAATAAAGCAATTATGCGATTAAAATAAAAAGGAAATATTTTCTTTTATTCATTACCATAAGCATGCACATATTATGTATGAAACATAGAAATACAAGGTAACGGTAAATATATATTAAGTTCTTTAACATATGTGAAGGAAAACGCGCATAATTATAATCAAAGTGGCCATAAATTATAAATATTTTTTAATGTAACTAGTTACATGCAGCGCTATCTATGATCAGAATTAAAAGTCTTTTGTTTTTAATAAAGATATGCAAATTTATCTACTATGTACAAGGAGATCTATTCGTGTAAAAATTGTCATTTTTATACGACATAGCATTCTTAAAATGTTTCTTGTCTATCTCTATCTATACATAAGCATTTTGTATCTATTTGTTTGAATTATATTTAGACACTATCACAAATTTTAGATACGAATTTTATATAGACATGTAGTCAGTGGTGAGCTGCAGTTGACAAGCATGATCTCATTGTTTTAGATTTGCAAACCTGTTTATAAACCTTTGCCCTTTATTTTTTAAAAACATCCCCTTCCCCTCGGTTAACAGTAGAATATAGCCATTCAGTTGTTAAAACTTTTCAATCCATCATTGCAGATACTTTAAGAAATTACAAATGATACATATGTATATTCTACATTTTTACAATTTTCACGTACGATGTACAAAGACATATTGAGTATAATATAACAAAGGAATATATAGTTCCATGTAAAAAAATGAACTTTTTCGAATGAGCCTAAAATATGTGTAATGCCAAAGAAAAATACCATACTTTGCTCATGAATATGTAATAATAAATGAGAGCTGTGCCATTTCACTGAATATCCGTAAAATGGAGTATGGAAATATGTTAAGCTATTTGTTATTATGTGACACACGCACAAATAGGAAGTATTTATAAAGTTAATTTTATAGTGCAATGCATATTTAATAATCGTTATATGTACGTCAATTAAAGGTTAAGATTACAATGAACAGTAAGTAAAAGTGAACTAGTTTCCTTCAAGGGATATCTCTGCAGTGAAGGTCGACGCACAAGTATAAAACTTGGGGTGATCCTAACAACAGCATCACAGTCCACTGATACAGTCGACAATCTCAACAAGCACAAACAATATGAACTCTCTTGTAAGTCATCAACGAACACACACACACACACACCGACTGTGAGCATTATTAATAAACATGTACATTTTTTATAGGTCGTTTTCATGTGCGTGGCAGTAGCCGCTGCATCCGCCAGCCATGTTGGATTGTGGGGCGGACATGGATGGGCTAACCCAGCTGCCCATGTTGCCTCTGGCAGTGTGAGCGTTGGAGCTGGTGGTGCTGTAGTCGCTGGACCTGCTGGATCCGTCCGCACTGACAACGGTCTCCATGGTGGTGGAGCTGGTGCTGTTCTCTCTGGAGCTGCTGGCGATGTCCGTACTGCTGGTGGTGCTGCTGCCCTCGCCGGACCTGGACTCGGAGGAATTGGTGCTCATGGTGCTGGCATCGTCGCCGGAGGATGGGGACCTGGTCTCTTGGCTGGTGGATGGGGACATGGTGGTTGGGGACACGGTGGTGTCTGGGGACACGGACTTGGACTTGGACACGGTGTTTGGGGACATGGCTGGTAAACCTTACACGGAAACTCTAACGAAACGCTAGTAATGCAGGACTGACTCCCAGATTACCCACCCCCTAGTTTTTAGTATTGTACATTTTCATGTTTGGTTGTAAATATATTTTGTATATTTTTTTTTTGTAAATCACTTGCATAATAAAAATCAAATAAAATTTACATTTCTTATTATTATTAAAAGACTGATCCAAAAAAACTTCATCTGTCTGAAAAATTTAGTAAGTACAAATGTTTTCAAAATGTAGAAATCGTATTGCTTTTAGTTCAATCAATAATATCAACAGACAGCCCTATTTTAATATGAAAAAAGGTTTGGAAACGCATCAAAATTTGACATGTCCTAATTTTCAGCGTGGGAGGAGAAAATCAATAAAAAAGCAAAATAATTATTAAATGGGTAAGGGAACTGATTTTCCTTTTCACGTCATTCTAAAAAAATAGAAAATAGCCGTGTGACTGATAATGTACATTTGTCTAATTTTTTAATTGACATCAATTTTGGCATCGTTATAAATATTTTAATAATTAGTTTAATTACTTTTTCAATTATACCTGTTTGCAATTTAAAGGTTGTAACTAATTCTTTACTTGAACTCTAATATTTATTTTCACTACAAATATTTACACCATAAAAACAATATTACCTTGAAAGTGCAAAACAGTATTACCTTTAAAAATATTTTATGTTTTCATCGAATTTTTTTGCTGTTTTTATAAATCATTTCGAATATTTAAAATTTGTTTTGAGTTGAATAATTTGGGTATTGCACATGGAATTGCAAATAGGAAATAACATTTTTGTTATAATTCTTTGAGATAAAGTTCTGTTCTGTTTTATGTTGACCAAATAATTTGAAATAATATCTTTTTTGTCTTGGTATGTTACTAAGAGTAACAGTAATTTTTTTATTATAAAACACTGAAGTGTTACATAACTGTTTTAAAATAAAAAACATGGAAGTTTGTTTCGAATATAGCCGTACAATCATATGTTTCCGCATGTTATTGTTCATGTACAGTATAAGAGAAATAATATTTAAAACGAGCTTTATAATGTACAGGCAGTTCAGTAACTGTGTGAACTTGATTCTGATTTATCTTGTCGTAATATTTCATCATATTTCTTTACATAATAAATTAATACCTTCCAAATTGTAATTTGTTATAGTTTATGTATTTTTTGATAATATAATATTCTATACTCATTTTGAAGAAATATATTCGAATTATAACTTTGTTTTTCAATGCGTTTTATTGCATTGTCATTTTTTGCAATATTTGTTATCATGGGAAATAATTGTCTATTTCACATTAAAAGGTTAAGTTCAGAAATATACACTACAAGTAAAAGTGATCCAGTTTCCTTCACGAGATTTAAGTGTAATGAAGGTCGACAAACTGGTATAAAGCATAGGGTGTACTGGTCTTTCGTATCAGTCCATTCTCTCTAGCCAGCATGAACACCTTTGTAAGATACTACTATTACTTTTACTTGAATTCGTTTGTTTATCATTGATTTGTTTTACAGAGTATTGCAATCTTCTGCGTGGCCGTTGCCACCGCATCCGCCGGACACCTTGGTTTGGGTCTTGGTGGGTTAGGAATTCATGGAGGTGGTGCGATCATTTCTGGAGGAGGTCTTGCATCTGGTGGTGGACTCGCTTCCGGCGGTAGCCTTATCGCTGGTGGAGGTCTCCATTCTGGCGGCGCCTTGATCTCTGGAGGAGGACTCGCTTCCGGTGGCAGTTTGGTTTCCGGTGGAGGTCTTGCCTCCGGCGGTAGCCTTGTTTCTGGAGGAGGACTCGCTTCCGGTGGTAGCCTGGTCTCTGGTGGAGGACTCGCTTCCGGTGGCAGCCTTATCTCTGGTGGAGGACTCGCTTCCGGTGGCAGCCTGATCTCTGGAGGAGGTCTTGCTTCCGGTGGCAGCCTTATCTCTGGTGGAGGACTCGCTTCCGGCGGTAGTTTGGTATCCGGTGGAGGTCTTGCCTCCGGCGGTAGCCTGATCTCTGGAGGAGGTCTCGCTTCCGGTGGCAGTTTGGTATCCGGTGGGGGTCTCGCCTCCGGCGGTAGTCTTATCGCTGGTGGAGGTCTCCACTCCGGCGGTGCCCTGATCTCTGGTGGAGGTCTCCACTCCGGTGGTGCCTTGATCTCTGGTGGACATATTGCTGGACACGGACTTCTTGGACACGGTCATCACGGATGGTAATTCGTTTGTCTCTTTCCTTTTAACTTGTATGAATAAACCATCACCTAAAATCCTGTCCCGTATCATTGTACATTGATTGTAAATATGTATATTTCTGTAATTTATTCCCGATCGCGCAATAAAATATACAAATACATTTTGTTGTTCTTCTTATATCCTTGTATTACATGCTTCATGATATGTAGAAATATTGTTTATTGAAAATTGTAAAAGTAATAGGAACTTATAAATAAATTAATTAGTAACAGTAACATGTAAACAGTTTCAAGGATAACTAAATTGGCAAGTAATACAATATCTACTCTAATAATAATTGTCAATGTTCAGTAAGTGTTTTTTTTTTAATAATGAAATGCTTATTTTATATATTCAGCTAAAAAGAATACTATTAATTTAATCTTTAAGTCAGCATATTGTATTAATGCTAGTTACGAAACTATTAAATCAATTTATTCGGTATTTTGCTGCTTTTTTCTGTTTAATAAAAATTGTTTGATGTTTTACCGCATTCACATTGAATTGCTACTCAAGTCTGTGAAAGCTTTTTACGTTAGGAGATCTGTCACGCGAATCATTAAGTCTCAAGTCACTCGTGTGGAACGAGTTCACAGTTCTAACCTAGAAACTTTTACATTCATTGTCAATTGAAAAATATGTAGCCGAATATAAAAGATACGGCACAAAATTATAACTGACTAAAATTATAACAAAAGGACAATACCTTTAATTAATCCATACTGTAAGAAGAGGGGACAGGTAAAACAATTTAAAAGGGTCTATATGTCATCAGTTTTTGAATGAAATAGTAGAAGGTTTCCTGATTGTATGCAGTAAAATCAAAACTTATCACATAAATAACTTCAGCAGTACGATTTTTGAAATGTATTTTTATCAGATACTAACATTGCTTTTATTTTTACTGTACACTCAATGTGACCTGTATAGACGAGTTAGTTGAGCTGACTATTGTCTTGAAATCAGGCTATCTCCGTTTATGGTTATTGTTGTAATTCACATAAAAAGCTTTCACTAAAAACTTTTCCAATTTTTTCACTAAGGTTAGGAAAAAATTTGAAAGGATCAAAGCATTCAATATGGTAATAAAGGAGTATCTAAAAATGTTAAAATCAATATACATAACATGTCTATTTTAATAGTACATTGTAATTTAATTGGTACATTCTTGACCTGCTTAACCTCGCAAGCAACTTTGTTTCGTGTTCAAATTAGGTTATATGAGTTTTAAATTTAACATATCTTATATCATGTTCGTTGTATTACAGATATATTACAACGCAATTAATATATTTCACATTAATTTCAAAATATGACGTATATATTGATTATAATTTGTTATGACGAAATTACTCTCAGTAATTGATAATTATGTACAAGTTTTAGCATATGGATCTGACAGATTTTACCTGTAAAATATGATATTCACGGAACACTGCACTTTATTTATAGACTGTACAAATGTATTGTATTACGGTACTTAGAGATTAACGAGGCGGTGGCCTTGTTGTATTACTTTGCAACTACGTGCGATATGTAAATTGGTAGCTATAATACACTGCTGAAATTCCTCGCATAATTGAAGTAATTATGTTATTTATTTATTGTTCATTTTATGCATATAGATTACACTTAACTTTAGTTAAATTTCAATATACAAAACATATCGCGTTGATAAAATAATCCAATCTCATTTCCTACATAAACGATTAGATATATTTTGGCATATGTATGTGTAAATATTTTGTGAATAGCAAATATATTTGTCTTTGGAGTGAGATTTGGCTAAGAGTTATTTACGAATAATATAGAAACCTGAAAGAACTTGGAACATATTTCAGATCACACTGCACATGTTCTCAGTACTGCGCTCATTTCTATATAAATGCAAGTTCCAATCTTTTATAAGCGGTTATATAGGCGGTAAACTAGGATGACGAAAACTACAGTGGTTCAACATCATAAATGAAAGTGCATATGTAAAGTGTCAGTCGAGAAAAATATTTGATGTGATCCGTAGTGTAAGGTACATTGATATTCAAATCCGATTTATACTCTGGTTTTGTGTGGGGTCGTTTCTTATGAAGGTCGCTTTCAGGATATATAAACAGGGGTGTATTTCGGTACAAGTATCAGTTATCTGCTTAGCTGTCAGTAAACTTACAATAGCCATCATGAACACTCTGGTAATTATATATCCTGCTAATATACCAATTAAATATTTTGCTATTAATATCTCATTTAATAATAAGAGAAAATTCGTAATAGTTTATTAATCAGTGTCAAGAAGAATTAAAGAGGAATTAAAATTACAGAATAATAACAAGATGTTTTTTTCTTACTTTAGACTGTTGCCGTATTCTGCGTTGTTCTCGCAGTTGCTTCCGCCAGCCATCTTGGACTGGGTCTGGGACTGCTTGCACCAGTTCATGCCGCTTCCGGCAGCGTTGGAGTCGGTCCCAATGGAGCTGTACTAGCTGGACCTTCCGGATCTGTCCGTACTGATAATGGTCTGCACGGTGGCGGTGCTGGTGCCATTCTGTCTGGACCCGCTGGTGATGTCCGTACCGCAGGAGGTGCTGCTGCTCTTGCCGGACCCGGTCTTGGTGGTATCGGTGGACACGGTGCCATCATTGGAGGCCCTGCTGTGATTGCTGGTCCCGGGCTGATCGGAGCTCCTGCTCTTGGTCTTGGTTTGGGACGTGGTTTGGGTCTTGGAGGATTAGGTTTGGGACATGGGTTGGGTCTTGGAGGGCTTGGTTTGGGTCTTGGACACGGTCTTCTTGGAAGATAAATTCTACACTCATCCCTAGTAAAGATCACAACTTAAATCAACTCTGGCTGCCTTATTCATAAACGCGACTTCATTGTGCCACGGAACCGCATCAAATACATGATCATGTAATGATACTACTTTATTTAAAAAATATTAAAATACTGTAAAAAAAT
>JAGJTL010001381.1:1315052-1337388 GCA_022063505.1 Calosoma granatense
ATATTTGTACAATAATGTGACGCGTGATTAAGTATTAGATATATTTTTAAAGGACAAATCAATTTTAAAATCAAATATTAAACAAAGAAACTGTTAGGAAAATTGTTTTGGTCAGTTATTAATATGTCAATAACAATAATAAAAAGTAGGTGTCAGAAATACTGTTCTTAAATAACGTTACAGGCTATTGAAAAGTAACTTTTAATAACCTTGATAATTTAACAAGTACAAAGTCACGGCCATTCTCTAAATTGTTTACAAAACTGTACCCACAAGTGAACAGCATTTACATTCCTACACAACAGAAATGCATATGATGGATTGCGATATCTAATTAAAAAAGCACAAGTATTACATTGTCATGTTCAGGGCGTGCTCAATTAATATAGAATATGTAATTCTTTATATCTTTGCCGCTTTTTAAAAATTAGAAATGAGTGGAAATATGATTTCAGCAAATACCTAGACAATAATAATATAAAGTAAAATAGAATCAACACGTAATTTAGGAATAGACAGATTTAATCGTTTCACAAAATATCAGTAACTTAATTTTTAAAGTAACATGAGTCAGTTTAACCGCAGTGTATCCCAATTACCTGGGGTATTACAATGAAGCATTTTACAGCAGGTCAGCATCTATGATTATGGCATGCGATGCACAAATATGTTATCCGAAGCAGGAATCGAATCCACGTATATTTATATAACCAAGTCACCATACTTGCTTCTTAAATAATTTAAACTTTTTAGAGCTACTTTTAAATATTGAAATATTTGGTTATATACATATCTCTATGGATATAAACTGTATAAAATGACCTTAAATATACATATAAGTATAGTATTTATATACAACTAAGTGTCACATATATACGTATGTGTATGTTTTCCTGCATTGCGCATAATCTACACAATTACGACTGTTTCAATTAACAAACAAGGGTTGGGTCGAAATATGAAATAGCGATCTTGAGAAATTTTTCTCTCATAAAAAACACGTATGACCAACAATGGTCTTTCACACAATTATTTATTCATATGACATAGGCACGTGATCTGGAAAACAGATGAGAATCAAACAGGAGTATCAAGATGAAGGTCATGTTTTCAATATATAACGGGGTAGCTGCAACACACTGCATCATAGTCCACTGTCTGCAGTCGATCAACATGAACTCCTTGGTAAGATACAAGTATAATACACACCTACACATAATCTCACAGTATTCCTCGTCTTGTACGACACAGATACAAATCACACATTATATACATATATGTAAAATAAAACATCATCATATCATTACAGACCGTTGTCGTATTCTGTGTGGCCCTCGCCGCCGCCTATGCCGCCCCCAGTCACTTGGGTCTTGGTATCGGGCTTGCTGGTCCCGCTGCACCTGGTGCCGTACTCAAGGGCCCAGCTGCTCATGCCGTTGTCCACGGTCCTGATGGCAGTGTTGTTACCGGTGCTGCAGATAGTGGAGCTTTGGCCGCTGCTCCCATCCATGGAGGTGGCATCTCCGCTGCCGTCGCCCCCGGTGGTATCGCTGTAGGACATGGTGGTCTCTGGGGAGGTCCTCTGGGAGGATGGGGAGGATTGGGCGCTTGGGGTTAGTATTATATTTAAATATTTCACAGTGGATTATACACTGTGTTGATGTGATGTTTATTGTGATGTTGATTGTTCCGCAGGACATGGTGGAGCTGCTATCATCCCCGCTTCTGCTGCCGCTGCCGTCGCTCCCGGCTGGGGTGGTCACTGGGGTGCTTGGGGACATGGACATGGCTGGTAAACTTTTACTCGTCTACCATAGCTCAACATTCATTATGTAACGCCGACTTCCACGGATCTCCTCGACTGACGTTATTCTCTTTGTAGAAGTAAAACGTTATTTTATGTGTTCATTATTAATATATGTTCTCCCCCCTTTACCCCTCTTAGCAATTATTTGTAAATCACTCACTGTGTTGTATATATTTCGATGTGCAAAAATAACTGCAAAAATAAAGTATATTTGCAACCTCTATATATTGTCTATAATTTATATGAAATCCTAAACCTATTCTTTACATATAATAAACAATCACGACAATTTGTAGATATATAAATATAGGTATAATATAAAATAGTATCTTCAATATAAATTAGGTGCTAAGGATTACAATGCGTGTAGGAACACGATATTTTTGTTAATAATGATATATATTAAACGTAAATATTTGAAAAGTTACAGAAAATATTCAGAAAAAAATTAATTATAAATTGTATATTCATATTATAAAGATATATAAATTTAATAAAAATCTTCACATACATATTAACATTAGTTTTTAAATTTAATCATATACTGTCATTAATCAGGTTATTTAATCATATAATTTATATTGTTGTTATACATACAAATTAGAGTTATTTCATTAAATATTTATGCTATGATTTTACGTAATTGAAATAATTTATTGAATACAAATAATAGAGAATAAATTGATCTAGATATAATTCTGTATAAATAACATAAATGACAAGAACATAATGTGCTATATACGGAAACGTGTCGCCAGTAGCGGTTATGTAAAAAAAAAATCACGTCTGTAGGTGAACAACATACACTTATAAAGAATATGAAAGTGCGTACGGCACGCAATACCGTTACAGAAAATGAAATCAAGTTCATTTGCAAATCCTGATATATCGCCTAGAGTCCTTTACACTCCCTTATTTTCATTTTCTCTTCAAGGAGACACGTGCGGCTTTATGTTCGTCTTTTCATCGCATCCTTCTGAGCTCTTTCATTATATAAAGTCCGAAAAATGATGAAAAATAAAACATGGAGAGACCGAGGAATGTGTAACATATCGTACATTTCTTTATTCTCTGTTTCAAGGTTTTCTCATGTGATCGACTGGGCGAGGCAGGAATTTAAATATTTTAATATTTTTCCACTATTGCGCATTGACTTAATTTATCATTTATTGCTTGCACTTTTTTATTTTGTAATTACTATTACAGTTTCACTGATATTAAATACGTAACAAAACACATTAACCGCTCCAGTGAATTGTGGGTGTAACTAAATAACTCGACGACATATGACTAAGCAGATTTTCCTGATATGACAGATGATAAACAAAACACATTCGTTTTCTAACAATTATCTATGAAGTACTATTGTTAAGTAGTGAAACTTGTTTAGACAAAACAGAGTACATATTGATATAAATATGTACAAAGCACAATGAATGAGCTTCTATAGCAATTTGCAGAATATCGAGCAATCAATTTAAAATCTTACACCTAAGAACTGGAATATGCTGAGAGATAAGTGCATACAATTCTTTATAGAAATTAGATTAATAAACAAGGTGTCCCATTACATAGATATAACTTCGCAGGTGTTACATATCCAGTAATAGGTGGGTGAAATGGTCTTGTACCAGACATATCCGTATTGCAATGTATTTTATGTGACGATATATATCTTTACACACGAGATAGAATACGGTATTTCCAAGATCATATTGTAAGAAATGTGTTTCATTGACACTAGAAATATTGTGTGATGAATTGCATTGTAAATGCCTTGATAATTATGTGAGATAACACCTAATTTTTCAAACAGAACGGCTTTGTTGAGCGAGGTGATAAATTACTGTACAGAGTATTACCAGGACCGGCTTCAACGTATTTAGAAATACTGTACGCTAAAGGAAATAAATAAGATTAAAATGATAACCTATGACTAACACAATTGCAAATAATTAATTGCAAGTAGTTTCTGCCATTAACAATAAATGAATTATTCATAATTTGTAATTTCTAGAGTGTTTAAGTTAGTAATTGTATCGAAATATGTTCTGAAATTGTATATAATAGTATAGCTCATTTACCCTCAATCTGCAAATATTATGTCACGCGAATAATTTGTTATTCAGATATAATTTTATTTAAAAGAATAGTTGATAAATTTCAATTTAATTCCTGGCATTTATAGACAATGTCAATTAGAATACATTATTTATAATAGTAAATGCAAAATATGCATAACAATTAAATACGCGCTATAAATCCACGATATGTGATAATGAAATAAAACTGCATTGAAATAAAAATTATATTGGCTTATTAATTTCGAAGTTACTGTATTTATTAGCTGTAAAATGGTTGCATAATTTCTAAGCAAGTATAAAGACTTATGCAGCTTATATTAAAGTGCATTTTGCAAGGACATAATCTTAGTATAAAAGCAAGGGTTGTCAGTGCAGTTGTCAAGTTAGCTGTGACTGCTTAACAAACAAACATGAACGGACTGGTAATTATGAATTGTATGCAAGGTCATAGAACATACGTTGTTTAACTGTGTAATAATTTGTTTATAGGTCCTTGTATTCGCTGTCGTATTGGCTGTTGCCAATGCTGGACTCCATGGCATCGGTATTGTTGGACCTGGTGCTCATGGCGCTGCTATCCAGGCACCTAGTGCTCACGCTACCATAGTTGGCCCTGACGGAAGTCATATTGGTGCTGCTGCTGGTGGTGGTGCTGTCCTTGCTAACGGTGCCCACGGTGGAGCTGTCAGTGCAGCCATTGCCCCAGGTGCTATTGGACTCGGTATTGGACATGGTGTCGGAGTTGTTGGTGGTCTTGGACTCGGACTCGCTGGAGCCGGCCATGAAGGACAATACATTCCCAGTGGATTGGAACGTCTGTACGATGATGGCTCTTACAGGCCCGAACACCATTTGGAAGGACTGTGGCATTAGGAGTTTTCTTCTTCTTCTTCCACTTGCCTTATAACCTCTGATGCATGCTCAATCCTGCACTTTGCACTTCTGCACTCTCACCTTCTTTAAAACACTGTACTATTTTATGTTCAAATTTTCACGAACACTCTGTACAAATGTGTATATATTCTTCTCTCTGTATGTTACATCCTTTTATCTTAATAAATTATAAACACTTTTAAATTAACATCCTTTTTTACTGATGTGTAAAATACAATCTTGTGCCATAACAATAAAAAAATCCTTCTACACGTACTATTGTATTTTATTTCAAATTTAAATGCTATGAATTTCATTTATCTCTATCTGAAATTAATGCTCCGATTATGTATTGTTTTATTATGCCAATATTTTTATTTTGTAACTTACTAATCTGTCAGGAAATGTGATATTTCAAATGTCTTTTTCTCGGTGTACAAAAGTATTTTAGAAATAATTACAACGTCATATTATGTATTAATTAATTCTAAACAACTTTTTCCTGTATACTTTTCCTCTAAAATGCATTGGGAAAAATATGTTGGTGTTTTTTAATCACCTGTATATATTATTTTTAAAAAGAACAAAATTTCAATTGCCTTGATACTAATTTGATAGACAATTATAATGACATATGGAATGTGTACATGGTCTTTGTTCATGTCAAGTTTTCTTTGTTCCGCTACCTATAATAATTAGCTATAAACTTTTTGTTATAACTTGGCAGTAATTATAAAAATGTATTATGTACTAAGAGATTTAATATGATCTATGCATTACGTGTGTTCTATATCGGTAAACTGACAATTTATAATAATGTGAATGTGATTCAAGATCATGTTACAAGGTTATTATACATTTAACATGTTTCTACACGTTACATTACATGAATTGTGTTACTGAACCATGAAATGTAAGAAATTTTATACCGCAAACCTATTATGGGATAATGTAGTTAATGAAATATTTAATTACATTTTCTAGAAAAGTGTCAAGTATTCAATGGAAGTAAAACGATATTGGTTCTTGCGTTTAAAGTGGTATTTTTATTGTGGTACGCTAATAGTGTTCGAATTTTTTTTTGTATATCATGTGTCATTGAATAAGATGTTGTATTTGTGAGTGTTACAGTAAAAAGTAGGAGAATGTGGCCCGTGACAAGTGCCGGTATCGCAAGGACAACAGTTCCGAATATAAGTGGTTCAGACTGCCGAATTCAGCATCACAAGTCCAGTGACTTCAGTCGATAAACATTCATCAGCAAACATGAACGCTTTGGTAAGAATGCACAATTTGTGCATACAAATGAAATTTATGCGACAAGAAACTGAGAATAATTAATTTAATCACTGCATAGTATTATAATGTTTTTCAATTATTTATTACAGCTACTTGTGTGTGTGAGAACTGTAATTAAATAATTCTTTATTGTTTTTAGGTTGTTGCTTTCGCCGCCCTGTTGGCCGTTGCCAACGCTGGCATCCACGGAATCGGTCTGGTCGGTTACGCTGATCACGGTGCCGTCCTCCAGGGAGCTGGATCCCATGCCGCTGTCGTCGGTCCCGATGGTAGCCACATTGGCTCCGTTGAACACGGTGGTGCTGTCGTTGCTCAAGGACACCCCGGTGGTATTATTAGCTCTGCTGTATCCCACGGTGTCGTCGCTGCCCACCACGGTTATGCTGCCCCCTACGTAGCTGGCCCCGTTATTGCTGCCGCCCCTGTTGCCTACGGTTACGGTATCACCGGAGACGGTCATGAAGGCCAGTACGTGCCCAGTGGCCAAGAACATTTGTACGATGATGGTTCCTACAGAGCCGAACACCACTATGCCGGTCACGAAGGTGTGTACGCCGGACTTGATGACGGTCAGTACCACGGACACGATGATGGACACTACGATGGACACTACGATCACCATTATTAAGTTATTATTTAGCAAATAACTTTAGCCAATTTCTGATATATGATTTGTAAATTTTTTTCCACTTTCCTTTTCATGTAAATAGCCTCGTATATATTATATTTCTTGTATATTATTACACATGCGATAATAAATTATACATTTTATAATAAAATAACCTGTTTTCTTTTATATTGTGTGGGAAAAATATGTGCAGAACAGGCTTATATCTTTACAGAACCAAAATATTTTGCACATTATATATTTTCAAATAACCTTATGACTCCAGGATATTGGCCTGATAATTTATTGAGCCGACAGGTAATTTGAAAATATTTTACTTTAATCCAAGACTAAATTCCAATATTCATTCTTCTTCTTTCCATAAATAAATTTTATGAAAAATCCATACCCGTTTATTTGTGTTTTATAAAAGAGAATATTCACGTATTTATGCAAATAAATGAAAATATATTGTTAAAAAGAGTTCATACATTTTTCATACCTATATGCATTTGTTCTATTTCTTATGGTTAATTCATATAAGAAAATACTTTATTCATAATACACAAAATGACTACTATATACACAAGGCTCTCTTACACATTTCACTTTCAAGCCGGTTCTGTACTGTGCTATGTAGTTTAATATGAAAGGATTAAATAATTGACATATAATTATTCTAAGGACAAATTGAAGCGGTTTTCACTTTTATTAGACAAGAAAGTCAATCAAATTAAATCATTATAAATAATTGTTATAATAACGTTTTTATAAATTATCTATGTTCCAGCTCAACCTTTCCCAATTTAATATATTTACGGCACCCATTTTTATGGAATTTGTTAGGCAATCTTCTAATTTAGTTTTTATTTTAATTTGTATATTGATGTTTTCAATTTTCCAAGAATAAAATAATTAAATTGATTATTTAGAAGGAAATATACTAATGCCCATTTTACAATTATGAAAATATGCATCAAAGGAAATGTTCTTCTTTGAAAGCAAGCCACGTTCCGAAAAGGATGTATTGTAAAGTCACATGTCCTTTCATGTGCTAAAAATAAGGATTCCTGCAATCTATACTATGCAGCTTTTGTAGACCCAGGATTTAGTGATTATAGAATATTAGGGAATATTGCAATGCATTGACTTTTTTCAATATAGTTTTAGATATTTTATCTTGAACTTTTGATGTTGTACTGTAACAAAAGATTACAATTTATCATTGCTAAGACACATTATAAATTGAAAAGGAAATCCAATTTTTATGACAATTAATTGATTTCCGTTACTAAGCAAAGTATAGAAATGCATATATGAAGAACAAAAGATTTTATACATACTTTTTTATATGCTTCATGTATGCTAGCACATATTTTGAAAACAGATCAAGGTTACTATTCAGGAAGTTAAGATTTTTATGCAAATTATTGATATGTGTACTACGTTTGCTAAAATATATGGACCCATTGATGTCATACAAGGTCACCTGATCAATTTTCAATACTGTGATTGGTGGATAACGGGTTAAGATATTCGGAAATGTAAATATTTACTGATATATTAGGCAATGTCATTGCCACCGAATCTACCAGGATATCATACTATGAATTAATAAAGGCTAATATCCGCTCTGATTGGCATTGTGAACGCAGCTTAAGAGGGCGTGCTTCCAATCACAGAGTAAAAATGCAAGGACAATAGCTCGATATATAAGCGAGGGTAACTGTCGACAGAAGTATCACAAGTCAGCTGAACTCCCAAGTCAACAAACATGAACGCATTGGTAATTTATATTATTCTAAAATTCTATCGATTATCTAGAGAGTAATGTGTGATTAATTGCTCTTTTCCAGAGTGCTATTGTCTTCGTCGCTGTGTTGGCCGTTGCCAACGCCGGCATCCACGGACTCGGCCTGGGTCTCCATGGAGGTATCCTTGCCCCCGGACTCGTTGGCTCTGGACTCGAGGGTCAGTACGTTCCCAGCGGACTTGAACATCTCTATGATGATGGATCCTACAGAGCTGAACATCACCTGGCCGGTACGCATATCTACCAGTATTATTCATTCATCTAAATTAAAATCTCACAACATATTTTCATAGAACAAAACGAGTATAATTCATCTTAACAATATTTAGTTTTTAGTTTATAATAGGAACTTATAAACCTTTTATCTTTAAAATGTTTTAAACTAGTGTTTGCTTGTGCATTTGACAGTAGCATATTAAACTTTCATTACTCTCGAGTAGAATTAACACCAAAAATGTTTGCTAACAATATATATTTAATGGCATATATTTATATACAGGACATGGTGCTCTCGGACTTGGACTTGGACTTGGTCTTGGACATGGACTCATTGGATCCGGAATCGAAGGTCAGTACGTTCCCAGTGGTAACGAACTTCTCCATGACGACGGCTCCTACAGGGCTGAACACCATTTGGAAGGTGCCCACCTTGCCGGTCTCTGGCATTAGGTTTTTTTTCTTGTAATAAACAAAAAAAAACTTTCCTAATTTTCAATAATTTGGACTGCGAACAACACCTTCCCCTGTCTATTCAACCATCTGTTTTCTTCGTTTCTGCCTTCCATTGGCCATCTACCTACCGTACTACTGTCCGTGACTCCTTGATTTCTTCGTAAACATCTGTGTGTATATTATTTCTCTGTACATTTCTTTTGTAAAATAAATTATATATCTAATTTTAACAAATTGTTACAATCATCCTCTTCCTCATATGTCATACCCGTAATAATGATTTAAATATACTACGAATCTGCTGGGTGTGGTAGTGAATAATGTTTGTTCCAATTTAGAATGTGTCAAGTCACATATTTGTTTGGACAGTATATCAAGGACACCTATATACAAATGTAAATAAAAAATATAATAACTCATTACTGCAAAAAAACTGAAATTCATTGCTGTCTTTGATTAGCTTAGTTACTATGTAGTATAATTTAATATTTTTTACTGAAATATTTTCTCTAACTGTAGTATATAACCTCGAACCATATATTTTGTGTTATTCATATTATTTAATGAATTTCTAAAATTCAAGGTCCTAGTCTCAATTTTCTTATCTCCGGTATTAGAATCTAAAATTCTTTCCTGGATCATTAGGCAAAAAACAAGGTTGGAAATGTTTGCAAGTATAATTTTGTTTATTGTTTTCGTATTTCGAAATGTAACAAAATTGGGAAATCCAGAGTAATTTATTAGTAGTGTTCATTGATTATAGGAAACCAATAACTATGAATTAACTTTTATTTTATTTCTTTGTATAAGTTGGTTTTACTATTTTTTCCATGTTCTCAGTGTTTGCTCTGATCACGAACTGATTTTTACTCTACAGTTTTTTTAGATAAATCTTAAACAAATAATCAATTAATATCATTTTCTTTAAGTCTGATTCGTTCATTGTAACCGAAATAATTTGCGTCCATGAAATATTTTAATAATTATTAAATACAATTTACTGCAAAAGTTACCTAAATTAGGATATGCTAGTGATCCGATTACATAATGATTTTATAAAGGTTTTGATATGATGTTAAGAATTATAAATGAAGTATTCCATCGGATCAATATTTTCCGCAGAAAAATTTCCACGGCACGATAATTAGTCGGCGTAATAAAAAAATGAAATGGACTGTGCAGCTTTTTTTGCAAATGTCACATGTAGCACATAGTATGTCGGTATATCTGTCATTAGTCAACACGGAACTATAAAAATACAGTTAAACACAGTTAACTGGTACTTACATCTGATATGATTTAAATTTCTAATTATATCGTTGCAATAAATTAAGTGTTGCAAGGTTGTTAGAACCATCATGCAATTGCAGTTCTACAGAAAAATGCATTCTGTAACAGGGCGGTGTCTGCAGCTTATTGTAGTAGTGAATAAGTCAAGGTCGAATAACATTGGCGGCATCTGACCAACTGTGGAACAGTTATTCACTCCTGATAGGTGTATGACGGAAGTATATGGAGCACGTTGCAATGAACGCACGTTCCATAACAACACATAAACAATGCAAAAACAGCTGCTTCAAGCATTGGGTGTGGTGTTCAAGAACTCACACATTCGTTCAACCTGTTTGGGTGTAGAGTGCAGCACCCAACAAAGACTGCATTTTATTTAACTAACATGTGATTACAGCTGTACATGTTTCCATTTGTAGCGAAGGACATTCCTCTAAGTCGGATTAAGTATATAAATGTTGCAGAAGCATCAAAACGACAACACTTCTTCTCTAGCTTTGCTTCACTACGTGCATCTTTCAACTCTTCTCTCAGCAACATGAAGTTCTTGGTGAGTTGCAGCCGGCTGTTCAGTAGGATATCCGCGCGGCTGATTGAAATCTGCAGCCCGCAATGTTTCATTTACTTTCCCACTGTATAACAATCAATATGTTTTCAGGCTCTCGTTGTCTTCGCTATTGCTTTCGTAGCTGTTAGTGCCAAACCTGGACTGGTAAGATTGAAAAACATATATTTTCAATTTGTGACACGTTCATAAATTTTTTACTTTATCCTGTCATAGAATATAATTTCCATATTTCTACTGTCATGTTAATGTACATTCTAATCTGTCCACTTTTTACCTGCGTGTATTTTCCAGTTGATATTAATTTTATACATTTCCGTTCTACTTTCCATACAATACAAACTATTACTGCTAGTTTTGGTAAATTGTAAATTATACTTGTATCTGATTTAAGATATATGATATATTGGTTAAAATGAAAGTAGACAAACCTATATTCACGATGCAAGTGTAAGCAATAATTTATGTTTCACAGCTCGGCGGCTGGTGGGGAGGTCATGGAGCTGTTGACCCCGGTGCAGTTGTGGTAGGACCTGCTGGCTCCATCTCTGTGGGACCATCTTCCGGTGGAGCTGTCATCCCTGGAGCCGGTTGGCTCGGACATGGTGTTTGGGGTCATGGCGCGTGGGGACATGGAGCTTGGGGACCTGGTCTATGGGGCCATCACGGTCTCGGATGGTAGATCTCATTACGTCTGTGATTCACTCTACGTCATTGAAGAATTCGGAGATTTAAAACCACCATGATTCGCGATGAAATCTGTAGAAATTGTACAGTTCTATTATGTTTGGCAGAACTTACTCTATCTCTGTGGATCAGAATGCAGTCAGTGTATTTGTATTTGACAATATGAAAAATCATAGAGATAGAAGAAAGAAAAGATTCAATGACGCTAGAGAGGAAATAGCAACCGGCTCTCTATAATCTGTTTACCGTTCTATGTTTTGTATTCTTTGCTTTATGTTACTCTGTTTATGTTATGTTTGTATGTTATTTTTGCACATTTAATGTTCTTATAATGTTCACAACGTTTCGCGATATTGCTCAATAAATGGTGCTATATAGAAATTTTATTATCCATTTTACTACTGTAAATTTTTGTTCACATATACATACAATACAAAGTCATATTCTTTTTAGTGTCACCTGCGCGATTGGAAAAACTGTTTAAAATTTAAACATTCAGTACCGTTGTTCACGTGTCATAGAATCGATTAATATTTTATATACTTTAATAATTCGTACAGAAGAAAGTCGAATATTCGCGGGAATATTTTGTATGTGAAAGTTTAACCTTTTATAATTCAATGTTATTAAAATCACCAAATTTGCTTGACTGCATATTCTTTAACTCATACTTTCATGATTTCATTTTGATGGTTATACAGTACTTATTCTATGAACGCTTATTATCTATCTTTTACTGAAAATTATGAGTGCTGAATTGGCAGATAGCCTAATAAAAGTACAGATAAAACGATCGTAAAACCAGTCCTTGGACTACATCCATAATGCTTTAAATTACTGCTTGGGGTGTGTGATTAATGTGCTTGAAACCTGGAACTAGAGGAATGCAAGAGTGCATCACTATACATGCAATAGGTGGATTTACTAGAAAATTAAATACATTAATTGCATTAATGTGAAACTGGGTGAATAGTGAACAATGTCCGAGATACGTGGTTTGCGTCTACAATATTATAAAATAAATTTTACCGCCAATAGATGGACTTTCGATCGATGTCTACTAATTCTACCTGTAACCACTTTCTAAAACACAAACCAATAAATTCATCATTATCAACATAAACAAACTAAAAGGTACTAAAAAACATATATCGTATTACAAAGCACGATATTACGCGTATCATTTTCAGTTTCAAATCAAACATAACAACGCAGATTTGTTGTTAGTATATTGAAAAAATATACATTTTTGCTGATTAAATTAGTTTATTACTTCCATCTGTATAGAATTTGTCTCTCGTATTGCAAATTGAATTATATTAAATAAGTCATAAATTTAAATATGTTTTTATATTGTGTGTTATATTATATGGCTCATTTATTACAAAAATACAGGTGCTGACACGCAGTTAAAGAATGGAAAAATAAATCATCGCTGAATATATTATGCACATATAAGGATTGAGTGATACGGAAATCCTATGCACAATTGAAATATCAATAAACAATGAGTTAAGCGGAAACAAATATTGATACAACAGTTACGTGACCAACAAGGTAATATAGTTCAAATATAATCAAAATCACTTACATTTGTGTTATTTTAAAATATAATATAATGCGGAGCGTGTTTGGTATAAAATTGCATGCACAAGACAACTACTACAAATAAATCCTTTTATCCGATCTTAAAACTAGACTACATTAAACAACTTTAATCATCATAAAAAATCTTGTATTTTAAACTACTTAGTATGGTGATATATCTTAAAATTAGATATTTGAATATGATGTTATAATTTCAAATGTTACATGAGTATTTCAATATAATTAAACAGAATTTCAAATGTCAATATATGCATAAAATGAAAGGCTTTACCGTTATGCAACATCCTACTTATTTTTAAAATATTAACATGAGAAGTTTTTCAGCTGTTAATTTCTCATGATTAATATGTAAATAAAATAACAGGGTTTTTCTGACTTGGCTATGTGTAACATGTATTCTATAATAGTTATGGTAACAAGTGTCCATATGGTCATGCAATAAATGTCACTTGGAGTCTAATGCAACAGTGAAACAAATTGAGTGATACGGAAGACTTTCCTATTGTAGAATATTAAATAAATTCAATACTAGAGGGTAGTAAAGTTTGATATCAATCACACTGTATGTAGAACAACAATTTGTTCTGTATAACATCAAACCTAGCTTCTTGGAGCGGCTCACTTAAAGTTTTATTTTGAAAAATATGGAATAATGAAGGACGTGAGTTTAATATATAAGTCGGGAACATTTTCTGGAATTGTATTAGCTAACTGAACCAGTAGCCAACAAACAACTATCTTGTACAAAATGAAATACATGGTAAGTAAGCAACAGTGTACAAATGCTTTTGAAGTGACGAGATACAACAAAATTAAATTGCGTGCCAGACAAAAGTGAAGTTTGTTTGCGTAGGACTAAATTAATAAATTGCAATGTTGCAGATTGTCGCTCTGTTTGTGCTCGGCGTTGCCGCCGTCCAGGCTAACCCTCATCCATCCGGAATTATTGGCGCTCCCCTCGTGAGTAGCATTCATTATTGCCTACATTAAGAGATAATACCAAATTGAATATTCATTTGATAATTCTTGCATCTGCTATTCTCCCTTCATTTTCTCCACTAATTTCATTTGTATCATTCATTGTTAATTATAAAACAAGCCTGTAACGGATATCTATACTGTAGGTATAATTTTAAATTAAGTTAGAAGATGTCAGAAAGTGTTTGCAAATGTGAATAATCAGGAGTAAAGAAGCTATTCTGTTACGTGCTGGAACATGTCTGTTATACTAATATGTGCGCGTTGAATAGAGTATATATGTTTTTCTTTATGTACAGTTGGGTGCTGGCATTGCTCCTGCTGGTATCATTGGTGCTCCAATCATTGGTGGTCCGATCATTGCAGCTCGTCCTGCTATCGCTAGTGCTGCTATCATTCCCGGAGCAATCCGAGTTGGCGGTGCCGGATTGATTGGTCACGGAAAAATTTTGATTTAACTCTCAACTCATGTATATGTCACATTTCAAATTCTCCTTGCAACAATGTTCTTGGCACAATTAACCATTTTTTATGTACATATTAAATTTTGTCAATAAAGTAGTTCATTCATATTTGTGCAAGTTTTATTTTAATATACATATAAGAATAGCAATATTTTATTTTAATCTTAATTATTAGTTAAAGTAATGTAAAGTTTAATACTGCAAGGAAAAAAATTGTTAGTATAATGGGTTATGTACTACAGAATGAGATGATTAGTTAGATTAGGAAATTTATATATGCAATTATAGATATTAATCTTGCAATAGTCAGATTAACACTAACGTGTAATTTATAGTGTGAAATATGGGTAAATAACATTTGTGGCATGCAAAGCATGCAACGTTTTCTAAACGGCCAAGGTTTCCAGTCTAAATGCCAGTTCATGCACTTGATCCAGTTGCGTAAGTTGTTATTACTTATAATGTCACTGTCATGGTATATTTCTACAGATTTAAACATTTATTTCACAAATATCTAAGCATAAGTTTTGATTTTATTTACTATATACAATGTATGTTATTTGTTTGCAATGTATTGTATTTTTCCACCAAACATATATTTCCTAGTGAACTGCTGGGTTAGTTTTAATCCATACATACGTATTTACAAGAGATAATTGTACTTTCTTCAAACAATAGTCTTGCATATTTTAATTTGCTCCCGGCGATTACAATATAACACGAACAGTATCCAATTTTTTTTTATTTTCCCACAAATTTTCATCTTGACTAATCTGTAGCAGGCTGATTTTTTTATGTATAGAGAAGCTGCATTTTCTCATTATTTCGGCTTGTGTATTATTCTGCAATGGTCCGTTATTGTGCTTTTGTTTGCCTTTTAGTAAGCAATTAAAAGGAAAAATTTTTTATGTGAGGTGTTACATGCGTTAAAATATTGTATTGTACTGTTGTAAAATATATATAAGAAGCTCACATGTAAAATAAAAAGAAATACGCGTGCAATATCTCATCAAAAGGAATATTTCTAGCACGTGTGTACATGTTCGTTCAGCTTTCTTTTATGTTTTACTTTAGTATTCGCACAAATCAGTGTCGTGTCAGTGTCTTACCGTCAGTGCTCAAACGTTGAATATTATACATATTACAAGTGTACCGATAAAAAGAGTGTTGAATTTTCCAGCGCTATGGAAAAGATCAGATGAAAACCCTCCCTTGCAAGGTGTATCGTTTGTCTCCTATCAAATAAATGTCTGATGTTATTGATCCTTTTCATAAAAGCGGATATATTCACGTATAACATGTTGGGTGGTACGTACTTGCTTTACCATATATTGCGGAGCCACCGCCACCACCTCCATATCACATGAAAATTAAATGTCTCACTTCAGCACTCCGTAACAGAAAACACTGACTTTCACATGTCACCTTCAGGACAACGTAATTATATACAATTACTTACCTGTATAATCAACATATCCTTGTAACGATTTCTAAAGGATAGTATACAACGTACAAATAAAATGTTTAGCCCAGATTATAACAAGATACTTTTATTTTCCAAAATAGAATTAGTAGTTGTACGAAGAATTATGCATATTTGCTTTATGCATATACGAGTTCCGACAACTATGAGTCTGGTTTAATCTACATGCTCGTAAAATAATAAAGGAAAATAACTCACCGGTAATGTTATTTCCGCTTTTCAGTACGTTCCAATCTGTAATGGTCTGAATCCTCGTTTCCTGTTAGGATATAAAGGGTCGTTCCGTACGTGTGTGGGTGTGTGTGTTTGTGTGGCGATTCCATTTTATTAAGTCGTGGACACTAGTGTATTCGTACACCTACACATGTATATAAATGCTGCAAACTGATACATCTACAAAATGCTAAGGTAAGAACAAATATTTGGAACATAACGTAAGCACTTATTGTAACATGGATAATAGAAACGTAAATAAACCTTGCAGATATTGAAATTTACTTAACCGTTTCCTATATAAAATATAGTATACCTAAAATTATTTTATTTACATAGGGCGATCGAGTACTATTGTAGTTACCTTTAAGGTAAGGATTATATATGTATACTATTACAATAAAAATTAACTAATATTAATGTGACCTGTAAACATTTGCCAACTATACATTTTTGATAAATTTAATAAACAATTTGTAATAGGATAAACAAAAAGTAAGGCTACGTTTTGTCGTTGTTTTCATTCTGTTTCATAATATAATTGTATTTCCAAATAATATAACCATTTCTTGTAAAATAGCAACAGTGAAAATTATACATTATCAATTCACCGAATTAATGGAAACACTGGAGGCACAAAACAATGATGATATACAATATTTAATATTCAATAAATGCAAGGCTCTCTGCTTTAATTAACTGAATTATTACATATGTCACAAACAATTTGAATCAAAATATTCTATGAGATGTGTAATCCGCTAATAGAAATTAATCATATCACTTGCTAGTTTATATTGCACACACAACATATATGAAATTAGTGTGTGATTATTATCATATGCAAGTGATTCCTGTTGAATTGGATTTTAAAACGGTTCACTTGTGGTGTTATATTTAGTTATTTGTAAATATTTAGACACGAGATCTAGATTATAATATATTATTTGCAAAGTGAAGAAGACTTATACAAATATACAATACTAGTTGTACGATGATGAAGGTGATTAGCAGTAGTTAATATTGATTGCACAGGTAGTACATGTATGGCAGATTAGTAAAAGCTGGCGGGAGAGTTATACTAGTTGAAGAGACAAGCTGGTAGCCGCGGCGATGTTCTGGTGCATAAGCCGTGTTAGTTTCACGGGACTGACATTCGCGTAATTGGTATCTGAAACTTCAGGTGCGGTGTCAGTAAGTTACAAACAGTACGGGCGTGGCAAATAATAGGATTCAACCGATTCAGGGCTGCAGTTTTTTTGAAAGAAAGACGAGCCAGAAACATATCAAATAAAATAATTTGAATTTCAAATGAGCATTTCTCTTCTCATTGTAATTTCAGACGTAGCGTGGATGTAGGCAGGCGCGCATACAACAACTGCGTCAGGATGTGGATGATGATATTGTTTGAATTGGAAAAGTTTTCTAGCTTTTATTAAATTTCAAAACAATAAAATAATCTGTTATGAAATGCAATTACCATGTAATTTTCCATATTTCTTCTTTTTTTTCTCATTTTTCTCTACACGGCCTCCAATGAACCCGTGTGTTCACATCCATTTTGGATGTTAATCTGTTAGCGTTCACATGCGATGCATGGTAATCCACTAATTGTTATACGTATGTATGATAAAATAGAACACTGATAGTTACATATACACAATGTGTATTGGTTAGTAGCAAAAGCAGAAAATCTATTCAATAGTTTCATCCACACATACACACATAGCAGCAGATGTGTGTTAAAATTCTGCTATTCTACAATAAAAATACGTAGTGATCTATGTCAGTTTACTAGAATACACCGTAATAATATCTTTCCTTTATTTCTTGTTAAATATTAAAATAAACGACAACGACAAAGATGATTTAATCTTTTTAGATATTATTAATGTATATTCAGAACGTTTCTTCGTTAAAAATGTACAACTATTTTCAAAGTATATTTGAAGTAAAGTATATATTTTCTTAGTATTATATTCTGTCATTATCCTTTTTAACTTAATTACAATTTCAGAGTGTGCAATGATATCATTATGTGTAACTCATTTAGTTAGGAGTCTAGTAAAATAATACGGTTGTGTAAGTTTACAGTGTCAGACTGTAAGGGAATGTATGTATTATTCCGTATGCTCATCCATTAAAACCAAAAGCCACCAACTGGATACATCCATGCAAATAGTATAATTATATATTCATAATAGTAGCAATTTGAATGCTTTTACAGTAGTATCAGTTTGAATATGTATCTACCAGTCACTAATAGATATTGATATCGAAATACAACTTTGATTTTTCATGAATATCAACGGTCAAAGGTCATTTCAGTTTTTTACAGTTACGTATATGGTTAACAATTTATGTTATAGAAATTTAAAAAAGTTTTATATTTACTTTTGAAAAATATATGTATACATTTTCTCTTGATATGCAGGTCTAATTTAATTCTGGTGTTAAATTTGTGAAGGAGGTATTTCTAGGTATACTTAGAGAAGCAATTAAATGCTCCTTCTGTCGATTCGAATTAAATTAACAACAGAGTAAAAGGGTATGGTTATTTATTTACAAACAGCACATAGGTACGTTTGTTCACTGAAGCAGGTGCAATCAAGCATTTTCCTGAACTCAACTCGAGTTTATTACCGGGGGCGGCACTAATTAATATGAACCACTCAAGAGCTTAGACGAATAAACTTCCGTTTCACAATCTTTGATACAATCTATACAAGATATTACAGCATCATATTCAGTGTAATATTTATATATAAATATTATTAATTATATGATAATAACCATATAAATATATCTTTTCAATCCAACAATTATATTGTGAACAAATGTTCAAATTATTTAACAATAAAAGTAAACATACATAATATAATTTTGTAACAAAGTAAACATATATTATTGTTACAAAAAATAAAATCATTAGACAAACAAAACTCTGTTTATCTTTGTTTTCCTCAAATACGAATACATTTTATTGAACATTTCAAGTAAACAATGACTGTTTAGTTTTGTACTAATTTGTACATTTCACATTTAATTTAATATGTTAAATTTGGTTAAACATTTTAGATAAATGTATTTCACAATTCTCTATACTGTGACACTATATGTATGTATATTGAAATATTGAATAGAAATTTATATTATTATTACTTGAAACATCAAAATCAAAATGTATAGAAAATGTAGTATTTATAAATATATTTCTATGTGACTGTCTTTAGCAGAAAACGTGTTGATTTCATTTTATATTTGCATACGGAAGTCTTAGGAATAATTAACCTGAAGTACCGACATGCCATTAAGCAAAGTGGTGAAATACGTTGGATAAAGATTGGACCCGTGTTCCATAGACAGTCAGTTTAACCATCTGGAAGAAGCATCTCTGCTCGCGAAACGACTGTAAATACAAATAATTTTCCACATCTGTAATTATTAAAACATTTGTTTATGTTACACTACGAAGAATAAGAAGAATGCAAAATATTACACGATCATGCGAGTTTGTGTAATGGAAAGCAAAAAAAGAACCTCACACTGTTAAATCTCAATATTGATTTTGGAGGAAAATGTAAATACCATCTAAAAATAAACCTAATTTTATGAAACTTTTTATTGATTCCAACCAATAAAATAAGACGATAGATATTCGCTAGTAAAACAGATATATATTTCATCAACCAGAATGTATTTATGTAATGCCTATGCATATAATCATTTCATTACTGATTAAATTAATATTGGTTAATGATTTTGATTATCACAGCTAATGTAGACATGTATGAACATGCCAGAAATATAGCAATAAATATAATATGATGAAATAAATATGTAATATTAGCTTATAGCCTAGCAACGCATAAATAAATGCAGTAGACGTTCGATACCGTGAACACCGGGTAAGGGAAATTCGGGTTAACGTGAACAATCATTTTCATTACATTGACGGCCGTATAACGTGAACAAACCGATTTTCGATAACGTGAACACATATAATCAGACGAAAGTGAGTTCACTGTAACTACATTCACTTGAACTGAGAAAAAAAGCTGTTCATAATAAAGTATGTATATGTGTAACATAATACTTGTACAATAGAATTATTTTGTTTTAAGCATCAAATTAGCCTCTTGTTAATGTGAACAAACCGTTAGGGTGAACACTGTTTTATTTTTTTCACGTTATCGAACGTCTACTGTAACACTATTTAATAAAATTATTACGTTTTAATTCTGTTTTTAGCGTTAATAGATTCTGATATAAAGTAGATGTGATGAATTATATGCAACGTAGAATTAATAACGTAAATTACTGCAGTGATAATACGTCTAAAAAAATAAAAAGTATAAAAATCTATTTCCAAAAATTTTTTTGTCTGCTCATCCATCTATCCGTCGCTTACATCTGTGATATTACATATCTCCAAAAGAAATTGAATTATCCATTTTGTGCATTACTCACGTTTTAATTTTATCTTACATCAATTTCGTCTTCACTCCTTAATAAATCAAATGAAAGTTTATTTAATTTCACAAGAAGATTAAAAATAGTTTACTTTTTAAATATTATGTTTCGTCACATAATTCATTACAGTAAATAATTATAAATTATACAATCTTTTCTTAACATCTTTTGCATAAATTTATTACATCAGCCTTAATTACTCGTGAGACATAAATATGAATTATGACTTGAGAAATATTGCCCTTTCAAATGTAATTATAAATTCTAATAATCTGAAATGTGAATATAAAGTTAAAAAATCGATTATTGTTAATCTGTAATGAATATTAATTAAAGTCGCCAGGTTTTCGGTCGTTTAGGGAGTGAAGTGTTACTTACCGAAATATGGTCACGTTCAAGTGGGGGTGCTATATCGAAAACTGCGATGAGAATTCCTCGTTCAGTTCGTAATGGTCGGATTAGTTTCGTCCCGGATTTATGGTAAGCAAATATCTTCACCTAGCCGCGACATACTATCAAAGGTGGATGCGTGCGCATCATCACTGTAGTTGTTCGCCTGTAACTGAAACAGAATTGAAATTTGCCGGTAGCGTTCCCTGTTTCAGTGCATGTTCGATGTTCGTCGTGTTGGGGTCGTGCTTCGTGCGTGTTCAGTTCTAAGTGACACTTGGGGAAAGTTGACGCTTCACGCATTGCGTATTATACACGTCCGTACTATCATCATCATATATCTACACACACATACACACCCGCGTGCATAGACATCTTCATGTCTATAGAGTAAGTTTGTTGTCAACTAGTTGTATGTTATTATGTTTTGTCATGTGCCACACAGATTGACGTACGTACGTAATTAATTAGTAATTTTATACTTCATGTCAGTATGTTAAACTGGCACATTTAATATTATAATAGAATGATATATTATTAACAAATACTACACGTACGTGTATTATGTGGTTCACGCACAACATTTTACTATGTCCGTTATAGTCTGCCTAAAATGTTGTTTTAAATGTGTGCCATTACGAGATAATGTGTGTTATGTACTGGAGATGAGTTTTATGCATATTTTTATTTTATTACTTCATGTTATGAGACCGACCAAGTAATTAAATAAATGAATTTTATATGCTTGAAATTTTATTTCTCGCTGCAGGCTGGTCTTTTTTTATGACATTTTAATTAAAAATACACAAGACATGATAAACTAAAAAGTTTTGTCATGTATTTCGTATGTGAAATATGATAAGCGCGGTAGGATCAAGTGTGACATTAAAACGTAAACTTTCTCAATTTTGAATATTTTTATTTTGTCCTACAAGCTCTAGTTTATATTTACAGTACATGTAGTATTATTAAATATTAATAATGTTTAAATGTTTTATCTGTAATGTCAAGTTTTCAGTTTGTGTTGTAT
>JAGJTL010001381.1:1356516-1374436 GCA_022063505.1 Calosoma granatense
CATTTTGTTATTCATTTTATAAGCAAAGTAGATTGTACATTTGTATTTTGTATAATTTTATATTATATTTCCATATGTAGATTTAAAATAAAGTGAAACAATTGGCGAAGTTTCAAGCAGTAGATATCATGCGAAACTCATACATATTAAAATGAATATACAGACTTCCAACCGGTATAAAAAGTACTTCTCGTGTTTTAGCTAACTGCATAAGTTATGTAGTATTAAAAATTCATAACAAAATGCATTTGTTTAATGTGGATGCTGTACTGGATTTTAATTGACAAGCGAAGTAATAAAATTTAAAAAAATATATGTATATATTTGAAATAAATGTAGAATTCAGACACACAGATAAATGATTTTATAATTCATGTTTAAGTGATGAATATTGAAGCTGGTATTTTGCGGGTTAGCAAATTAATGTCACTAAGTTTTATAGAGCCACGTAATCTAATGGATCTTACGGGGAAGTACAATTCCTTCCCTCCGATTTAGTATTTGAGGTTGGGTTTAAATTCTGTGTAATAAATCCAATGTTTAAACCCGGAAACCTTGACTTTAGACAGAGGATTAGTATTCCGTTATAAATAATGTTGGTTAAATAACGTTGGCCCCAGTTACATGAATATATACATTATATGTAGTGGTGTGGTGTACCAATCTTAATGGAAGTTCATTTATATAAACTTCAGTATCATTGTTTGTGTTCTGTTATAATATATGTGTGTGTGTGATCAGTTTCAGTTTATATTATACGTATATACTATATGTAAGTGAGTTTTAATAGAATAGCAAATACCTTACGGCAGGGGGGATTTGAAAGTTTATGGATGCATATGTGTACGTATATATGGTATGTATATGCATAATGTTTGCAACAAGATCGGGTAATTTCAAAACCACTAGTTCATATTTACATATCAAAGTATGCATATAACGTGTATAATCCAAAATCGATTATGAACTTAGGTGACGGGTTTAAATCCCGTCGTTATCGGATACCAGTCGCACGACTGTGTTTAGGTAAACTAAATGGCAACCACAACGTTTAGTTCATACATATTTGGTAACAATGACAAAGGCGGTGGGGGCGGGGGGTAGTGAATGAGTGAGTGAGCGAGTATGAACTAGAGCTGGGTGCATTATTTGTCCATCGATGCAGTCGCTAGCTAGCTAGGTACATAGCATATACATACATGCATATATATAGAGAGAGAGAGATCATACATGTACATATGTATGTACTCCACGTGGATTTAGTTCGCACACCAGTATGTTTGGTCATCAAATGAAATATGGTAGCTTTGTAAAATGAATTTATGTGTATTCGGGTCGTTGTGGGACCTAAATATCGCAATGTATGGCTGTGCAACTGTCGCATGTTTCGACCTGGATTATGTTCTGATGTTAACAAAACTTTAACAACATGTTTCCGTTCGGCTAACATTCGTTAATATGAAAATCTACTCGTGCTACGATACTTTCCAAACAATACCAGATTGTTCTGTGAACGAAATGTCCGACCATTTAATTTATTTGTAAATGAAAACTTACCGTCTTACAATCGTAGCGAATTTAAATAGAATTCTTCTAAGTTGCGCAACTATTCGAGTTGTGGACGAAACCAAATATTTAACGTGCTATTCACTGTGGAAAGTAGAGCGGATTATTTATTCACTCACTGAAAGTGTAGATCATTCATAATATATAAATTCTACCGATCAATACACGGATTCCTTTATGGATTACTCCTATGTTATGTTGCATTCCTAACCATTGCATAGAAATGTTATACTTACACATTCCATAAATTTATTCAAATAATCATTAATCTTTTGTAAATATTATAACGTATGCCAACCTGGAAAGAATTTTATATTCTGTCTTTAAATCAACAGCAATGCTTACACGCATATACATATAATCAATCCATAGAAGAATATCTGAATTATTTTATATGAAAATACCTATATATGTAGAAGTTTTAAATTGAACTAAAAAAAAGTTTTTTTAATATCAATAAAAATTTACTCGGATAAATGAAATACGAAAATTAACAAAGACTAGTTAAAACAAAAAATATTTAGTATAAGAATAATCATNNTATCTATAATAATATTTTTTTTTTAATTTACGTTAAAACAACATATTTTTCTTTGTTCCAAAAAGTTCGGTACAATTTTAGAAAACACGCGTACCTATACGTAGTGGAATTTTTATATAGAAAAACTTGAAATTAGGTGCAAAGTTTCGTTACGTATATGAGAACATTAATAATATAGTTTAAGCTGTCAACAAGTTTAAGGAAGAACTATTTTATACGAACTTTGGAACAAGAAAACTTTTAAACAAGATTAATAAGAACGGATTGTTTTATTCTCTGATAAATGTAATAACATTTCTCTCAAGTAACTCACTTATTTCTAAAGCGACTTCATTTCTCTAAATCAGCATGATCCTGGAAATCACTATCAAAACTAACTTATTCTTATTTATGCAGAGTAACCATTAGATGCTGAGCATTCCGAGAAGTAATGTTAATTAAATGGATTTCTTTTTTAATTTACGGAAGTATGATTTTCAGAACAGTCTAATGGGATTAATAAATTGAGTGCACCTTTTTTCCTGCAGAAATTAATGTACCATAATGACGTGAAAGATTGATTTATATATTTAATGGTGATGAATTAAATTAGATTGATTATAAAAAACTTATTGCGCACTTGTGAAATGTTATTTACATTACTCTGTGTGGATTTAATATTGCGTATGTTTTGTTTGGTTTTTTTTACAACCGCATGTATATTCACATTGATTTTTTTTGTTTCGGTTTCTGATATTGTTTGTACTTTTACTTTTCTGAATTTTTTGTTTCACTTTGATGTTCAAATAACAAATGAAAAGTAATATAGTTTCATTCATATACGCGTATAATTTATATTTTTTTCCTGTAAGTATAATTGCTTACTGATAACAGTACAAGTGTATTTCATTATATTGATTGAAAATTAATTACATATGTACATGTTAAAGTATAACATAAATTACTGTATAATCAGACATTCATTAGTTTGTCTACATTTACTATTTCTCATGTGTTATAATGACATGTTGAAGAATGAGATATTAACACATTTAAGTTGTCGGAAACGTATTGCGTGTTTAGGCACTTACCAACAACGGCACTGGCAGCTAGCTCAATTTTGACTGCATTTTTGAAAATAAATATGCCAAATTTCAGCCCACTAAGTCCAGCATTAAAAACTTCATTTTGAAATTTTTCCTATTTCATAAGACCAAGATCAGTGACATTTCTTATTCTGACACAAGAAAAAAATTTCAACTTTTTACCAATTGGTCTCAGAAGGTTGAAATTGTGGCTCCGGGGTTTTTTTAGGGTGTATATTCCGAATTTAATATTACTTTGATAATCTGAATTATGATTGTTGAGATATTGGTAATTATACTGACGGGGTGGCACTGACAATCAAGATTAATATTTCAAATAATATTGACTTTAAATGTATATGTAACACATGTACATATATAATGAAATGAAATTAATTTTCTATATATCCCATTAATATTATGTCATGTCAATGTTAATTATTTATGAACTCTAGCTAATGAAACTTGTTTAATTGAATGAAACAATTAGTTTTAGTTCTTGTTCATAGTGTGTTTATTATAAAACTTACGTATAAGTAAATGTGGGTTGATGCTGGCAATTTCGTATAGTATATTACAATAATCATCCATGCAGAGAATTCGAGTATGTACAAGACATTTAATTAATTAAACAACAGACTTTGTGTAATGAATTGAATTAAAAAATACGCAAATTTAATTAGTACCGAGCTATTCTGGAATACAGCGAACTCGGTTAAAAAACAAGCAAAGGAAACTCTTACTTGCCACTAGTTTCAAACTGAATGTACACTAAAGTAAATAGTTCCGTACTTGGCAGAGCATGCTGTTTAGTTAAAGGAAGTCGCTAGCATTTGTTCGACAGACTCTTCAGGCATCAGCGCACACACGTGTGTAGGTACATACATAACATTAATTCCAATAACATTATAGCTAAAGTATAATGTAAAATAGTTAATAGCTATAAAGTAAAGATTGTAAACAGTTAACTAGAATATACATACACTATTTATAAAGAGAGGAGTGTATTCCTGAAAGGGACATAGCCACTTGTGTAAATGCGTACTTCTGTGCGGGCAATAGTCTTGCAGCTTCCGTTGCTTTGTTCTTTTATGTTGAGGAGAGTACACGATGCGAAATCGACGTTATCCTTTTGAATCCCCGGGAAGGGTTGACTGCGCACTTCTTAACACAGAATACGATCAAAGCTCGAACTCTGTCCGTATGCGTACTACGACAACTCGCTTATCCTGATTGTGAAAACATCCTCCATATGAGGAGGACGGCGTAATAAAAGCATTTGCGACGACATATCCGTAAATCAATAATGTGCATTCAAGTGGAATCCAAGTGTTAGAAACTTATAAAACACTTGTAAAAAGATTAAAACTTGGTACATAAGTCGTTTGAAAGTTAGAAAGGAATTTTATTTTACAAGAGGGAAAAAAGACGAGACACACAACGCAACAATGTACACAAAACACGTTCGTAGAGTAACAGAATTTTATTCAAAAACCTCTCCGGTTTTCGCGTTTCCTTGCACGTACATACCGTATGCTTAACACAATCACGTGACACACGCACACTCTCGTTCCCTCCCAGACGGCACACTTCAGCTAGACGCCTGTTCGTTCAGGTCCCGATGGCACGGGCATACAACGAGCACACAGTGTCTCTGCTATGCTAACGTACGTATAAGTGGTTGCTTGCGTACCGTACAACAGTTCTCTACAAGCAAGTTTGCAAACAAGACGTTGTTGTTACGAAAATTATACTTATCAGAAGGGCATTGTGAAATGCTTAGGAACTATCTGTAGCGTCTTAGGCAGACGGTGTACGTGATATTTCAGAGACATCACATACCCCAGCCTCAAGGCTTCAAGCACTACATAACTCCTACTTCACACTAGTCCTAAGCGCATGACGCATTTCAATCGCACCTAAGTTAATGGCGTCTAATTGTTCTGTTTCCCGCATGTCATCTTCGAGTTGCGTATTACGACGTACTTTCAACAGCCTGACATGTCTGTCTGCTGTTGCTGACGTATGCCTCTCATATATGCTGCTGCTGCTGCATACAAACCACTCAATTCCGACAAGGCACGAAATACTGTCAGCTTACTAGGTACTAGCACTACTAGAAATTTCATAAAGGACACTTCTCAACATTTCAATCTCATAGAAAAGTGAATATTAAATTGCACAGAAATTAATAAAGAGCATAGGTAAAAAGCTATTTGAATAAGAAATGTTGGAAATAATGAAAAACTGAATGTTGAACAGAAAGTTTTATATAACGTAGCTGAATAGAATATTACAAAGGTAATTAATATATCAGTGGTAGAATGTAATTAATTAATACGAATGCACTGGGAGTCGGTTATTGGAGCGCGTATGTCAATAAAGTAAATCCTCTGGCATTTGGTTCCCATGGCTGAGTGTCTGGCTTTCTTGTGCGTCGCCCGAATGTGATATGATGACTGGTGTGCCGCCGTGACAGGCCACTATACACTGCGATGATTTGACAGAATGTTTAAACCGCAGTAATTTCAGTTTGGAGTTGTTCATGGCTTTAATTTAATTTCAGTCGGTAATGTAATTTTGCGTGCGTCTTCTTCAGGACATCATGCCTCTTGAGACTCTATGTATGCCTAATTGAGAGATATATTAATTAAACGGCACGATATTAAAACTTTATTGTTTTACATTTGACAACACATCAAGGCCTACGTAAGAACGTTAGTGAAAGTAATATCTATTTGTATTCTAGAAACTCAATTTTGTATAAAGAGAAATCCACTGGGAACTTCTGAATCCCCCAAACTATATACACAACTAAATGTAAGGTAGAAAAAAAATATTACCTTTTCTTTTTAAGTTTTTCCTATATTTTGGAACGTGTAACTGTTGCAGAAGTATATAAGTATTTTATTATATTCGCTAACTGTGTATAATAATACATTAGATTGACATGTGATGGTCATAAATCTCTAGTGATTACGGTGAAATACAAGTGTAATTTGTAAAACACTTGCTAGCAATAACTTCCCAAGGAAAGAACAAACGTGGTAAAAAACGTGAAACGAGATAGCGTCAAATGTAACTTTTAAATGAACCGTAACAAAAAAAGCAGTATTGGTGTAGGGTGCAGCGGGATGGTGGGATGGTGGGGATGTATGGAGGGGTTTGGAGAAAAAGAACTTATGTTGCTTGCGGACATAATGTGTCTTTTTTAATTTTATTACAGGAGACACACCTGGAGATAAAAAGGCAATCCCGGTCAAGCCACTAATTACCTACTTGCGAGATAAGACCCGAGGGCGGAGAAAGAAATAAAATGTCTGTAGTAGAGTTTCGCGGGGATAGATGGCTGCTCATGTAATTACCTACGTACCACGGGTCTCGAACGTTAAACCCAGAAGTGGGCTCGGGGAACCAGAGTTCGGGATACGCCGTGGGACATACCGACAGCGCGGGGGCCCCAACTAGGGACGTCTGATAAAGCGGACTACTCTATCTGTTCCCCGATGGCTAAGTGAGCGAAGGGTGGACATCTTTGACCCACAACGGCGTACCCTCTCCGTCTTGACAAGAACTATAGAGGTAAGCACTGTTTATATATCATAAATACCTTCAAGTACCTACTCATATCTCGACCTTACTCGACCATCCAACCGCAAGCATATATCCCTAAACCACAAACACACTAAACTACACTGCCATAGACATGTATACAATACATAGACATACATACAAGCAAGTAACCATCCCTCCTTCCTCGTTCATTCTCTTTGTTACTTACGCATTGCTTTTATTATTTGTTCAACACTGACACATTCCGCCGCTACTACGTTATCTTTGCTGTCAAAAAAAAAGGTAAAAGAAAGGAAAAGCATCTTAACGTCAGTGCCAGCATGTAATCTTCTTTTCTTTGCGATGACAAAGATGTAGCTAGCTAGCTAGCGACCGTCCATTGCCCTCCACTCACACAGTTGGCTGAGGTGAAATTCTGAATTAACAACAACGAGGTGTTGTTGTTGGTCTGAATAATATTTCGACCGTTAATGTAATTAAGTAAAGTTCGCACAAAATTAGGGAGCCTTTCGACGCAAACAGAGTTCGTGTTTTAATTAATTTCGGATTCTCGGTGTGATGTTATGTCCCTGTTGCTTAAAATTTAAACCGTGAAACGTACACCCATAAACACGGGAGGAGGCAGAATTGCCTACCGGTTATTTCAGAAGTGAATAGTTCTGACCAAATCAGATTTCATTTCGTACAATTCTACGTACGTATCCGTTGTTTGAATGAGAATCATGCAATTTATACGAAACCAGAATGTATCCTGAAAGATGATAACATTTCAGACCATCCGGTGGGATTGTTGGAAATTATATCATACCCGTACTCTACGTTCGACAATGAAAACACTTACTCGTTACATTACATAATGAAAACACAGTATAATCATCCGCGTACCTATATATTTACGTAGCAATTTCAAATTATTAACTTTTACCACCCTATTTCCTCAATATATAAATATGTAGCCAATTATGTACTTTTTATCACAGTTTCTGATTTTTATCAATTTAAACGAAACATGGAAATAAATTTGTAAAGTTGTAATTACACGAACTGTACCAGCCTTTTACTCGTATTTTCTTCGGAGGAATGTTAACAAGAAAAATTCAAATAAATCCCTGTTGACACAAATCCATACATCAATGTCAATGTAAAGAATTTCTGAATTCAGATTCGTTAATTTATACCTTGTAATTCTATCTGTATGTAGAGATTTTATTTAACATTGCTATTATGTTCTAGAATAAAGTATATAATATTTGTAATCAGGGACGTGCATGTACACATGTACATATGTGTATGTACTTAATTTAACGGAACTGGTTGCATTGTACAAGCATATATTTTCTTTATCTGTATTTTATAAACACACGTCTAAATGTTTATCAGATATAAATTATCCATGTAAAAGTATTTAAAAATATTTGAACAACATGCGAAAAGAGCGTGCTAGTATTTGTTAGGGACATTTAGAGAGCCGTGATGGCAGCGACGTTGGCTGTTGTGAATCGCGAGCACAGCTTATCTCTGTCGGGCGTTGCACGGTTCATTTATTTTAGCTTGTAGCGTACATTCCGTGGACAGAACAAACAGCAAACTCTCATAATATCAAGTTGCATTGAACTTTTAATTTTGTCGCGTGTTTTCTATCACGTTTACACTGTGTGCCGACTGTAATAGGACACGAACCGTGAAACTGTACCACCTGTATAGAATTCACCGATAATAATAGCATTTCACCATATGAGATTTACGTTAATAGATACCATTGTCAAATATGATGGAGATATATTTTTTTGTTTTTATTGACTAATATGGATACATTCTGGAAATATATTCCATAACTTCCATATTAGTCTTTATAAATATTACAGTAATCAATGTGTATTATTATTAAAATAAATCATAATTTCGTACATGTAAATTCTGTTGAGTTGGCAACCAGATTTCTTTTGAAACTGAAAACGTCTTGGAGAGAAACTGTTCGTTCAGATTCCCCGCTGAATCCGGATATCGAATTGCAATCCATCGGCATATAAATGAGCGTCATTTTGTATCTATCCTGGGATCATTGTATTTATATTCATCAAAGTGAGAGCGGCTCAGCCTCGATTCAGATTTAAATATTCTTTATTTTATGTTGCATTTGGATGCTGGTTGAAATAATTTCTATGTTTAAGCAGGTCCAATGTTTGTCATGTTATTATACTTGGTCATTTTGCGGCAACATGTCGACAACAAACTAGCGAGCATTGCATTGCTGGAACAATGTATACAACGTACAGGAAAAAACAAGTATGAAAGGAATGCACATGAATTTAATGGTATGACGGGAATTTATAGAATTAGACTGTGTCGGAAGTTTAATTTCGAGTGTTCCACAAGAATGTGAAATTACAATAGGTTTTTACATGTTGTAAAAGAAAACGATAATGTCTGCCCGCATCATAATGATAAATATTTTCCAGAAAATATATGAATTTAGATTAAAATCACTGCTCATAATACATAACATTCTTACTTGCATACCTATAGAATATATATATATTAATTGAAAATTTACACATGCTTATGTCGGAATTCGTATTGTATGTTCCTAATGCATATTTTTACATAATGCAAAAACGATACTACGGGGTGATATAACTTCGTATTTTTAAACTGTAATAATTTTCTGATTTTTTATTTACCTAAAGTAACATATTCTGTAAATTATAATTATTTTATATTAATACTATTATTTTTTTTCAAGCGAGAATGGCGTAACAATAATGTTATCTGTGGGAATGTAAAACTTGAATTTTAAATTTAAAATTTCAGACAATCGTTGGCGTATGACAAATCCATGAATCTGGAACATTTTCTCTGTCATGCCGTAAAAATAGATGACATTGTAACTTTGGGGAATCTATTGTATTCCAACGCTGACATATGCCTTTCTACGACCTCCGACTAGAATATTGGTTTTCTAAAAGTTGTTCGTTTTTATTCCATAGTTACCGAGTAAATATAATTGTTTATTATTAAGTTAATATAACATTAATAACATCTTAGTACTCGAATGTATCTCCAGTTGCTTTCTTTGAGTTTTTTTTGTTATTGATTTGCTATGAAACAAGACAGTATTAGTGGAAAATGAAATGTCTCATGTTCGGTAAAGTTAATAGCATCTGAAGAACGTTTGATGCCCGTAGGCTAGATATAAATTAAACAAACTTAAAATATGTTATGGTTTACATGATGAGATGGCATAGCGACGATCACAGCAGCTCCCGTAGGTTCGAAGAATCAACGTTAAGAGATAGGAATAAGATCTTCAACAAAGGAGGTACACTTTCTCATCGATATTTCAACAGAGTTGGAAACTTCAGACATGGCTTATCAGTTCACTATTATTCGGTTTAGTTTTATAAGAGGATTCCGCGAGAAGTGTGTAGCGATTTATATAGAAGGTCTCGTCGAAATATTTTTCTAGTCCAACATAAAAAGTCCAGAACAAAACACTTGATGTATTTGAAAATTTATTGAAAGGTTTCTTGTTCAGACAGATTAAAATTGCAAATTTTATTCAGAAATATCGGGTGTGATGTATAAGCTGTCTACCAAGGTAAATGAGAAATTATATTAAGTTCACAAATGAATTAAAAGGCTCGAACTTCATTCGTATATCTCCTTCAGATATTACAATATTCATTCTGATAAATTTCTCGGCCTGATTTTCATTAATTTTGTGCAAATTCACATAAATTTATGATTGTAGACACATTGATATGGATATTCTTTGTTTGACTCGTGTGAAATGTACTGGTCTTTGTCAGTCCGATTCGAAAGAAACTTGAAAATCCTGAAACGGTAGGTGTAGCGATTGTGTGCGGCAGTTGACTGAAGTAAGAGCTGAAAGTTATGCGCATATCGATCTGTACTTTGTATTATCGGTATCGGTAGAGTGTTGAGATGGTCATATCTCTCTACACGTATACGCAAGGTACGTGTAGAGAGATACCTCTAGTCTAGTTAGTGTGGAACTACCGCTCATCTGTGTACGCTTCTGTTAGAGTGGAAGATCGGTTCTGTTCTCGTACTAAACGGTGCCAGTGGGAGTGCTCATGTCCTTGCACCGGAACCAGGGCGGAACCGAGCATTTTTAAAACTCCCACATGCGCACATAAATCTCTCTAATATTGTTTCACCCGGATTTATATTCCATAATGGCTGCGAGGTGGCGCTGTACGCTGACAAGCAATTTGATGCACCGGGGGTTACTCGGCCGCCACAAAGAAAAGTGAATCGAATTTCATAACGTCCTCCTCACTTTTTATTAGATTATTTAATCGAGTTTTCCCTCTTGTTTTACATCCTCGGCCCAGCTCTCGGCTCATCCTGCTAACACGGTCACACGCTAATCGTCCTTGTGTTTGTCCTGCGCTACTCTCCTGCGAAACACCAACACACCAACACAAACATCCTACACTCTTGCGTAAAGTACACGGAGACAAACTGAAATTTTAATATCAATATACTTTATGCGGTCTCAAATATGGTGTTTTGTATTATTAGTTGGTTTTATTTAAATTATAATTTGTGATATACAATATTCAATTTTTATACTATTATAAATGGGTGTAAACTTGACAAAATTTAACTATATTTTGGTTGCTTAATTATGTTTTTACTTATATTACGTTCCATTAACAAGAACTATTTTAATTGGTAAAATAAAATCAGCCGGAATAAAACTTTATCATGCATTTTTAAACATAAAATTCCTGGAGAATCTTGGTTTACGTAATAACCAATGTTGTTTTTGGTTTATCTTCAGATTATTTCATTTAAAAAGTGATTAATTTTCATCCTAATTAGAAATGGAGATGAAAAATATTTTCTTTTTTTTCTGTAAAAAATAGCAAAGAAGATTAATCTTCATTGCAGTTAAGTCTAGACAAAAGTAAATTGAATGATTGCGTAGTTTCTTCAGGATTCTTCAGTTGCACTAAACAATAAAGATGAATCACTTGAACACATTAACTCGCTAATGGGCGCTTCACTTTCTGTTTATATTGTATTAATATAATAGTTACATACATTTATATATATATAGTACACCCGTATTTGTATACTTGTAGTGAACTACTGAATCATATCTTGCAATATAATTATTTTACAAGAGAAATCTTGTTCAAACTCTTAGTACTATGTAGGTTAGTTAATTTATTAAATTAACGGATTAAGTGTGTAACGGATATAATACAAAATGATCCTGTATTGTCTTCTGTCGTGAAGTAAACGAACGATGAGACGCAGAGAAGAAGAACGTTACGAAAACTTACTATTCTCGAATAGATAATACATATAACTTCATTACACGCCTGCACGAAACAAAAGACTTTCCGTACGTCATTATCATAATAAATAGCATCGTGTAGTTTCCGGAAGCAGTTTGTTCTTCAACGAAATGACAATGAATTTCCTTCCGTATCTTGTGTATGTCGATTAACCTGTCGTTTGCAAGATATGCATGCAGATGCAGATGCTGCCTTAGACTATACGCTCGTATGTATATAGATGATGCAGCATGGCATAGCATAGTATGGCATAGTATAGCATGGAGTCATGTACTTGGTACATACGTATATATAGCATACAAGACAGCTTGCTGTTACTTCGGCAAGAGCAACTAGCGCTCATACTAGTTGTAAGTAGTGAGATGGTTTGTATTGCTTGCCTGCCTCTCTGGTACGTGTTTCGCGACTAAGAAATTCAACCCGTTAGTTCGTGTGCCGTCTAGTGTGATTACTTCATACACTTGAAGTGGTGCCAACTTTAAATTATGTGCTCCCTTTACGACACAAAATAAAAACAAAGCGACTTCACAACTTCCGGAGTTCTGGCGTGTTGACATAACGTTGTTCTTTTTCTGTGTTTTCTTCATATTTTGCATGCTATCTTAAATACGTACGTGAAGTAGATACAGCAGGTGCCGGTGATAAGTTTCTCAAGGATATTGCTTGGAAAGAAAACTTAAATTAGGTACACACCTACTTGTACACATATCAGTGTGTACAATTTATTAACCACAACCCGCAGCTGTTACTGGAATTTGAAAAATTACTCTTTTTTCTATATTATATTTCGTAGGTTTTTCCCCAGAAAAAACCGTTCTTTATTAATTTTATTTATAATTATACGTCACGCGTATGGCATGCTAATGTAGGTATGTGTGCATTATTTTATCATAATTAAATTAATAATAAATATAGCAATATTTTTAATTTTCATGCTTAAATATAATATTTGCTAGTATGTTCTTTCTATTATTTTATAGATGCGTACATGGCAATTAGTGTATGTTTTTCACATAATATTTGTTTAACGTATGTGTGTAATGATGAATTTGTAGTTAATTAATGCCACCAACAAAAGCATGTAAATAACGGAACTATCTCCGGAATGTAAAGTAATCCATAACGTATATAATCCAGATAATCCAACCAGACACACACGAGTGTGTGAGTACACATGTCATACAGAAACGTATGATATAGCAACCATTGTCGTAACCAGCTCGAGCATTAAATGCATACGCTCTTGATATTCAGTATGCATTCCAGAATTTCTGTCTTCTCTGCTTCTGTGTAATTATTGCATTTATGTAATTAATACATGTCTCGCTAATATTCACTGGAAACGTAACACATATAAATAATATTAAATGTAATTACAATCAATATTGTTGAATAATATACTGTATTCTATTAAATACATGTATAGATACATATAAATACCTACATTATTTGAACAGAACAAGAGAATACATTTCTTTTATATGCAAACGTGTTAAATCTAAGAAGTCTCTGGAACAAAATACAATTATTTTCTGGTGATATACAGTGCTGAACGTGCTGCTGATTTAATAAACTATAAATTACTGTTTCTTTCTTTGTGGCAAAGAAGAAAATAATCTGTTAACACGCAATAATTTTATTACCTATTTTCTGTAATAATACAAAAGACCTCTTTTGCAAAAACATTATTGAAAGTAACCATATTCCTGCTGTTCACAGTTTGCCGACAAAGCTTTGTTTTTTCGATAAAATATTTATAAATAATTCATTGATGCTGGTGTTAATGATTTTTTTTCTGCTTTGCCTTGAAATATTGAAATATTTGCGCCCTTTATTGATTTAAATAATAAATTTTTATACATATATATTTTTTTATCTGACACAAAATACATATTAAATATTACTTTTTATATAATAAATGTAAAATGTATTTTGATAATGTTTTTTCATAAATAACAATTTGCTTTGCTAGTTTAAACACAAAAGTAGTGGCTACTAGTTTTCGACATGTTTTTACTTGCGTAATGTCATTATTCTATTTGTTAACGAATTTAATTGTAGAGAAGAAAAAACCGTGTATAATTAGTGTAAATATTTTGCTCACGTACAGTTGAGAAAATAACAAAACTTTATAAGCATATACACGTTGTTGTTGAACACTAATTACAAAATCTGAACTACACGTATCTTTTTAGGAAACAATGTGACAGTTATTCATGCGTTATAGGTGAAATAGTGGGCTTATTTATAAATGACAACATATACGTTACGGTATTTAATCAAAGATACGTTTACAGCGGAAATTGTACTGTACCAGAATATGTATTTAATTTATGTTTTAATTAATTTACGCATGGGAAAATTTATCTTCGGTTTACAAATGATGTATGATATATATACCACAGTACTGAATATGTATTTTCCAATTCTCGTCTCTGTGTTATTATCGTTTGCAATGTTATAATATAGGTTAGATTTTCAACTTTATGTAAAAACAACAGATTTTGTGCAGTTTATATACTATGCACAAATGAGTAGAATGGAAATCACTTTTTGTTAAGCGTTCGTGATTCTGAAAATGGTCTGTCTCAGTGGAGGAAACCCTGTGTCAACAATAAGATATTGCGTGACTAGAAATATTATTTTTCTTATATTTCACTATTCACTGCCGCGTATTCTTTCTCTATTTTCTTGTATTGATTTCTGTAAAAGCTCTGTGCAAATGCAAATACATTCATATAGACAAACAAAACGTAAAATCACAACCTATCTAAATATTGTCTCCTTCATTTTTTATCAATCGAATTCATATGAATGGCGGAGATATTAGTTTTCAATGTGATTTTAATTTAAAAAATAATTAATAATACATTATCGGTATTTGACTGTCTATTTTATTAATATATGCTGAAATTTATTGTGATTATTATCAAAAACAAGAGTTGTTTTGATGATGTTTAACACGTATTAAAATCCAACACACGAAGTACATTAATTGGTAATTAATGCTGTTAATACTACAAAATAAACAAATAGTTTATTAAAAATAAATGAGTGTCATTATTATTTACTCATTATTTAATTACCGTTAATGTTTGTTCAGTTTGTACGTGGAGTTTTTGATAATCTGTCACTATATGAAATCAAATATGTAGAGTTTTGAGTACGTGTTATGCATGGAACAACGCCGGTTAACCGGGACAGATAACATTCATGTCATTTATCAGATCCAATGGTATGTGTATTCCTAATTTGGCTATCGTTTAACGAAACGGACTGCCACATGTGAACAGGACAATGGTTCAACGGTGTGAACACTAGTGATATCGGTATCTTGTTCACTGGCCAGTCACTTCCATCACCCACTAGTGTAACAGTAGTACCACTGACTAACAACAACAGTAGCGACAGCAGCACTGGCATGCTGCACGCATGACGGATCACGGACAATGATACGGAGGCAAACCACCGTGACATATTAGCACACACGTGTGCAGAGCATTTAGCAACATATGTGCACATATATACACACACACAAACACCATACGCACTTCGCACCTCACACACGTCCCAACGCGTCGACTGTCCAACATTGGACACAGGTGTGCACATGTGTATATCTCATATATTCACTACAATATAAAGAACAAACAAACACAGATACATCTGCAGAAATATAGGGAATTTTTAATGTCGTCAGTGATATTTCGGCACATACGCAGAGAAAAACGTCAGACGCTGTTGCGAACATGAAAAAGAACAGTATTATTCGCGACGGAGATAGATAACACTTTAATAAAAATAAATTGCCAGACAAAAAAAAGACGTGAACAAGGAATTTTTCACGTTTATGTTAGCCTGTTTCTTGTCAGCTTGCTGACTTCTTCTCAAATATTTAATTTTATAAATAACTCACAGAATAATATTGTAAGATGATCAACACAGTTTTTTAACTATTTCGTTCTAATACACCGTAATAAAATAACGCATTCATCATAATTTTGAATCTGTACATATTTCATATAACAATTTTCGTTTCTAAATTTAAAATATTTCCATATATAGTTTATTTTGAATGTGAATTCATAAAAATATAAATATATTTTTATTTTAGATCAGATTACAATGAATTCTTGACTCGTATCGACTTCATAAAAATAATTATGAGCATAATAAAATATAGGAAGCAGAGGAAAGAAACGTTCGTGCTCACTAATGAATAGAACATTTGCAGGTAGAGTAAATTAGCTGCTAAGTAATCAGTGTATCGTTTGCACAATTGTATAGAAGAACACTGGTATGAGGCGCGTCCCACTTCCAGGCAACTCGAAAAGCTCGTGAATTATTTAGAATTTAAATTTAGATTGGCCAACTTAGCGCCAGAACTTCAGGAATACTGAATTGATTTAAACCATGCAGTAGTATGTACTTATGACAAACATAACCGTTTAATTGCAGTCTATTATGTACAGACATATGATTTATTCAGACCAGTCACGAACACTTTGAATTACCGAAATGTGAACGACAACATATCAGAATATTATTTTCTACTTTATATAATTTGTTTTCTAAACGTCTGATATTTTGTTAAACCGTAAAGTATTCATTTAATATCCATTAAGAGTATGCTTGTAAAATGAATGTACTTTTTGGAATACATTATTACCTCTGTATAAATATTAATAGCTACAAATAAACAAAGTAAATTTGCGGTGTTAATTATTGACGTGCTGGTAGACTTGATGATTCATTTAAAAGGTACACCTTTTTACGCCTCAATAATTTCGTTTTAAGAAGTACTGCTGACCTAGTTGCCCATTTCGGGTCGTTTGAACTGGTCAAAGTGTTTTCCTAGAATTAAATTTTTAATTAATTCGGTAGTTCTATGTTTTTATTGTCAAATACATTAAATTATTATGATTTAAAGATTATTTTATATATTTTTAATATCCCATACAAATGGTTATATAATGATATAATGATATAATAATATTTATAGATGAATCTGTAATAGTTTCTGAATAGGTTTTACTGAAATAAAAGACTGCAGAATATGAATCATACATACACATTCAAGTAAACTATTATCAATGCAAATATGTATATGTGAGCGTAAATGCAACACATGTTAGTACTCGTTACAAACAAGTTTTATAATAAAATATGTAAACCCAGTTTCTACCAAACTAATTTTGGTCATTAACGGTGATTGTGGTTAAATCCTCGTACCGTTAAACCTGTAGCACACCTGTTAATTATTTCCATAATTTAAATATAAAGTTCTGATAATAGATAATGCTTTAGAACAGGATTTCCTAAACATTATATATCCAGTGCACTTCAACAGGTATTTTCAACTAAACCTAGATTAAACAATACAATGTTTATTTAGACATTAACAATTTTTAAATTTTTGCTTAAATTTATGTATTTATTGTTGGATAATTACCTATTTCTACTATCAATACATCATTTATTTGGAACACTGCAGTAATTATAATTTTTTTCTCCGTGTCAAATTAAAAATATCCATTTTAAATGAAACAAAATAAAGTGTATTTCTATTGTGACCAAATTGCAATGGAATTAGCCTGGTCAGTCTAATGACTAATTAAACAGATATGCTAATGAACGACATTTTCATACGAGTATAAAAATATTTTTAATTTTAGCAAATTCTGTTTCATAGTTTTTTTAGATATTTTAATTAAACCATGAACACACACATAGAGAGAGAGAGAGAGAGAGAGAGAGAGGGAGAGAGAGAGATTGAGAGAGAGAGAGAGAAGAAGGCTATTTACATATGGAAAATTCTATTCGTTAGTAAATAGAGTAGTAGA
>JAGJTL010001381.1:1375571-1392793 GCA_022063505.1 Calosoma granatense
ACCGGTACTTTTAAAGATATGTGAAATTATGTTTTACTTTACGTGTAGTATTTTACTTGGAAACGGAATTCATGAATAGCTAATGAATTTTATTTATGATCTGTAAAATTGTAGTAATATATCTGTTCTTTAAAAAGTTTAAAATACAAGTATATTTATAAATCTATTCTTCATATTTTTCAATATGCATTCATACTTTCTCTTTCATCTGCCAGGTATATTTTTCCGAACATATTAAAAATTCAATCTTCTCTTGATGAAGAAATAATTAATACCAATTTCAATAAAATTTTCGATTGACAAGAGCAGAGCCATATAATGTTTATAATGTTCTGAATATTTGAATTTCTTAACTGTTATTTTGGTGCTATGTAAATAAATGACACTTGTATATGAATTTAACATAGTACGAATACTTTACATAACTCTCGCATTTCTCATTAGTAAAGTTTGAATATTTATGTAAAGATATGCAGCTTGTGAGAAGTACACTAATCACTGTATGCGGATATTGCACCGTATGTCAAAGGGGCTCTGGTGACAGTAGTGAATAGATTATATTCTTTTATATGATATATGTACACATACACTCTCCTGCTCTCTGGCTGTTTGTGTATATACGTACGTATGTTTGTGTGGTTATGTGAAATGCCGAAGGCAGTGGGTCCCACACTAGATCTTACACATTTGCCGTGAATTTTATTCACGTTCGTGAGACACACTAAATTGCGTTTTCTAGACCACACTGAAATAGATATGGGCGCGTGAGTAGTTTCCAAATGGCAACTCATTTTTTATTTTTGTTTTACGTTCACTTTATGACATTATCAGCGCAATGCAACGGTCCCCATGCATTAATGGATAATCGAATGAAATATATCCACTGACTATCGATTCGTATTTTAAACACTGAAAAAAAAATCCAAATTACTTCTACTAATTTAAAATAATGCGGCCAACATGTCGCATCCAGGTTTTTTTTGTACTGACGAATCAATAAAATAAATTTCCGTAATCCACAAAATACATGAACCCGTACAAGCGTACTTCTTTTAATTAAAATAGTTCGTATAATTATTGCATTTTATCTAACTGAAAATATTCAGTGTCCAACATCCACAATGGTGAACCTTGGATATTTGTATCTAGTTGATTGTGTACTAATATAAAAGTGCATCTATATTTCTATATATTGTTATGCTTTCTTCGCTTCGTGATCGAACGTTAATTAATTTCTCATTTTTGTTTTGCCCGAACACTTCCCGAAGTGGCAATCGTGAACATTGTATGTAACGAGAAAACTGAAAACAAGAGGAAAAAAGCCAAGCATATCCCGGATATCAGCAGCGATTTATGAACCACAGGCAACAACAAATGATCAAAACAACATATCAAAAATTTATTTCCTGTCATGTATCGACACTCGCAGAGAAATTATCTCAACACATTAATTTGTGGAACATGAGAAAAATACTGGACAGACGTGACAGCAAGCATAGACCCTGGCCGATATATTGCGGTGCTGAACGGAGCGGCGGCCGTTGCGGTTTCGATATATCACTATAAGCCTAAATGTGTGTGCTCGCACAAACCTGCACACACCATCATCCAACAGGATTGTTAGCGTGCGACAACACAACTGTAGAGTGGTACGTGCGTGTCAGTGCGTGCATATGTAGTCCACGACCACCCTTCACTGTACAAGTGTGTGGATACACAAGCTAAGCTTGCTTCTACACGTACAACAGATTTTCAATAACTTCAAATAAGACAGATGGACGGAGGGAATTGAAACAAAATGAACACACAATACTTGTATATACATATATCTACTCCAACAAAACAATTGAACACTTGGTGTGGGGATAAAGAATATTCTTCTCACATTTAACGACAGCGACAAGTAGTAAATTGTCAATGAATATAAATTAGGATGGTTTAAACTAGATGTAGTCGTCATGCTCATGTTGAATTTGTAATGTTACCAGTTTACACCTACTACGATCACAAGGGATTACAATGTTATAGTGAATTTTTAAAGTCATCGACTGGTAAAATGATATTTTTGTTATCCCCTTCGAAATGACGAGAGACTAGTGTTGGACGATGGTCATCCAGTTGAAACGATCACATTCCGTATATGTTGCGATACGTGACTGAATCCATTGGCAGAGCAAAAACTGTTTTACGACCAACGATACGTATTAGGAAAGCGCTCTAAAATGTCACGTTGTTTATTTTCTATCTATTTATTTATACACATAGTTTTTTATTCATGCAGAAATAGATGACAAACACTTTTTGACCGAAGTAACAAAGATAACATTCTACATATTGTGTCCACATTGTTGTAAAAATAGAAACAGTTTCTTGTTACTCACTGTAAATTCTTCTATTGATATGAAATGCCAGAAAGTAACTGAATTGTTCTGTCTGTGTTCTATCTACGCTGAAAGAATATGATAGGTATGTGCGATTCGCGTAGATAGATAAACATTGTGTTTGTAAAATGAAAAATTCTTCAAGTCAGTGTTTGTGCCTGTCACCTAGATTTTCAAGCACTGTCATAAAGGAATATATGCAATTCAGCTCATAATATCTCCTTTCTGACGCTCATGAAATTCTACGTAAATCTGATGTTTCAAATAGGTTTCTTGCAAAGTATATATATGTGGTTCTATATACGTGTATATAGAACCATCATATCTATGACATAATATATTCATTCATTTATACAGATTGTAGAATAAAATTGTGTATTTGAGAAATATAAAATATATGACAGTTGTCAGAAAGTTTGTTATTGTTATTTGATTATGTTTAGAAAATAACACATATTGCAAGCGTAAGTGAATTTTGCGGTTCTATGCGCGACTGGACTCACATAAAATACGAACACTGTGACCCCGGCGACATCATATGAACTTTAGCGACAGCCGTGATAGATACATAAAGTTAGTCCGTCTTCGGTGGAAGTATTGGCTTTGCTGACCCTAGAAGAATCCACTTTAGTTGGCAGTAAAAATAATAGTAGAATAATCGGTTTCCACTCCTACCCAAGAAACCGCCGGGTGTTGTTCCACTTGATCCTCTTTTGTTTTGTTTGCTGTTCGCTGTCTGTCGACTCGTCCGCTCTCGCACCCCTTCTTTTTATTTTTTGCTTACATCTCTCTCATCGGCCGGAGATATATTGCACTCGTGTTCAGGATATCTTAATTACATATATGTTATAACTTGTTTTTGGATCAGCCACTCCCGTCTCTGAGAAATGAACATCTTTTTTTTATTCTACACTTTTAATCGAACTATTTTTCTCAGTTTTTTAATAAAGTCTAGCAAATTGCCTTAAGCTGTTGTGGTCCTGCTTCAGAACACATAATTACTCACGTGTGGTATTGTATGCTTGTTTAGTATTGTTTGTTTTCAATCTTAACAAAATAAACAAATTAAATTCATAATAATGATAATATAAAATGTAAATACAAATTGAACAATCCATTACATATATCTATAGATTTATTTATAAGAAAAAAACAGCAACGTATTGAACGTTGATGGAATTCTTACTTACATTTACACACAAAATCAGAAAATATGAAAGATATTTTTACTACTCTTTTTTTCCCTATATTTACTTGGTCAGCGTGCAATAAAATCTAAAAACTGAAGTGTAGAGGGTAATAAAATTTGATTAAAACATGCAAGTTTTATGTGAAGAATCGCTAGCTCATCACAAATCCAAATACGTACGTTTGTTCTAGTTGTCTTATGAAAAATGTAAGATTTTTTTCGTCTTATTTCAACTGGCTGTTTCTTTTAATTATATTTATGTTAACACAGTCCGTAATTGGCTGAACAATAAAATTCTGTACCGAAAATCCTAATTAATATTTTGAATTCACGAAATACAATTAAATTCATTGTTCTATAAAGCAATTCAAATAGATTAATTAAAGATAAATAAAATAAGATATATTGTAATGAACACCTCTATTCCGTCATACAATTGATAATACCTATTTTGTTTTAATAGTTCTATTATTCCCTAACTTATAATCTTAATTAAATAAAATATGTCAAATATTTTCACTTGAATGACAAATTATAACGAACCAATTAAATATTTCAGTTTTTAATATCGTGTTCAAAATGTCTTTTTTATCACTTGAAGGGTCCGTCATACAAGATTTGATAAATGACCCTATTTTTAAAAAGCGACTTCGGTGCTTCGATTTGAAACTTCGAAAGTATCAAGATTTCAGGATGCTGTATATTTTAGGCAAAATTTACCCTTTATATGGATTTATAATACGTCGTATATGAATCTTAGAAGTAAGTTATAAATAAACTATCAGTAATATGCGTAAAGTATGCTGGTCTCTCTATATCAGAGCTGTAAATTTCCACTTAATCCAGTAGGTGAATAACGTATAAGTAGTGTGATCGTATGTACGCATGCGTGGAATGAATGGAACCAAGGAAAACGACTAGTAGAAGATTATATAGGAAAGGAAGTGCTCCTTTACACAAAGTTATTATATATTCAACGTGCAACATGCGTGCCGAAGTACTACCAGATTTACAAATTCATTTTCCAACCGGATGGAGTTGTCGAACATATTACTGTTCGTTTTGGGACCTGTGTTAAACACCAGGCTCTATCTCTCAAGATCGCAAATCTTTTTGAAATACAAAACGGAATTCAGAGCTCGGACAATTCCTGTTACTTGTCCATTGTGTTGCTCGGCCAGATTTCTCCTTTTAAATGTTGGAAATTGGTATTTGCACACAATAAAATGTAAAAGGATTCATTGCCGGCTTAACTCTATTTTTACTCCACTGATTACTGGTTTTTGTATTTTTTATTTTTGTATTGTTCGTTGAATGTCTATTGTTTTGGAATTTTTCATTTTGACGAATAATATTTCCAGTATAATTTAAAATATTACAATTATATTTTAACAAAATCTTGTTACTGTTATCATAATATCATTCTGGTTATAATTCCTATAAAACTCTCCTCCTCATATATACGTATGAGATAATTAACTTTTAAGTGATGATAGATTTTGATCGTAGAGTTGTTATCGTTCATGAAATCCGATCAGATTATTAATCTCTATAGGGTGTTACTTTGTATTATTAAGCCATTCTGGCATTGATACGTAAACGTTATAGCCACACTTTACGATCAAATATACGGTTTCGCCTGTACTATGATGAGCTAGTTTTATATCCCGAAAAAGTAGATATAGGTGAAGATAACTACGCGATATTGAGCTACTGATAAACACCACACTTTTATTGTTATTGTTATTTTTATCATCTTTTAAAGGTTTTATATCTGCTAGATGTTCCATCTAAATGCAACTTTCTTTTATGGGAACTAGAAGTGTTTTATTTTATTTAATTTCTTCCTCCTGTCTACAGCCACCAGTTATAACTAGAACGGTCACAAAATATGTTATTTTCAACACCGTATCACTTTTATGTTTGTCTGTATAGTGTATTGCGTTAAATATTATTAAAGTGTTATTTATTATGTATCCGTATTTCATATAAACATACACTACTCACATTAAATCTAACGTATACTCTGCGATGTTATAATTCTAAGATCTTGAAACACTTGTATCATTGAATGTCTTACATTTCAATCATTTCAGCCTGCATGAACACACGAGTATATTGTGTCAATAAAAAGAAAAGAATCGAATAAGTCTAACTGGCATATATGTTTTACGACGAGTGTTGCTGCATTTATTTTAGTTAAATCATCAATATTTTTATGTTGTGTTTTTACGGTCAGCGTGACTTGGATCATTGTGATGCCGTGAATTGACTGGAAATGTCCGACGTTGATACGGTTAGCACGACTCGCTGACTAGTTTGAGGTAACGACCGTTGTAAACGACGCTCATTCTTCTTCATCAATACCACTAGAGCTACAACCTGGTTGTATGGTTTACTAACTTAATTCGTCCGCAACACCGTTTCCTGACCACTGGCTCGAGTTATAGCATTCTGTTCGGCTGTTGACATTTCTCGCAAACTTACAATTTACATGCGTCCAGTCTAGTTGTACGGTTACGGTTCACATTTTACACAATTATTTACAACTCTACCTATCTTTCTCTCTCTGTCTCTCTTTCTCTCTTATATATAAATCTCGGATGGTAGTACTCTGTTGTTGATTTTCATTTGGCTAGTTAGGGATGGGTGGTTGGTTTTTTAACTAACTAACACTGCGAATACGACTGCTAGCGCTCCAGTCGAATTTATTATTATTAAGGAAGGAAAGTTATTTGGAGAATTACGTAGGAGCTGAGTAGGAAAGTTAGATGATCATTGCTTTTACTTTAGGTAAATTTAACCAACCAACCGTGTTAACAGGAATTCCCTACTTTCTACCGGTACCTTGCACTACTGCGTCACGCCATCTTTATACTAAAACTTACACAAGAGCTTACTAGATATAATATCAGGAAGGAACCGCACATCAAGGTATTAGTGCTGCACTGATTTACATAATATAATCCCATCCTCAGTACAACATTAAATTTACAGTATTAATTTCAAAATAGAAACTACATTCGGGTGACTACTTGAATATTAGTCTAAATTATTACGTTAAGATCTCATACACAATATGTTACAATTAAACACTAAATGAAATAATATCTCTGTTAAAATATCAGTGATTTTATGAAAAAACAAACTGTCCACTCGGATACATTCCATACTAATGGAAACTAAAATATAAAAAGTGCGAAATGCACATTAATTTTCATTATTTATATAAAATATTATTTGCAACGCATACATGCGCCCACGTGTCATACTCGTATATGATTGTTCTTTTCCATTTGGAAAACCAAACACACGATAATAACGTTGTTGCATTTGAAAATTAAATTAGTGAGATATAAATTAGTTTTCGGAAAAACACACGAATGCCAGATGAAAACTGGTAACGTCGAATTGTAACGCGTAAATGATGGTCCCAAACCAACGTTACATCTAATAACTCAATTGTCATTCGAACTATTAATTTATTGTTATCAGAATTGCATCAGTCATCCATTTACGTGTATATCAGATTATAATATGTCACACACGGATCGCTATGTGCCAGTTTGATTTTAATACAAGCTCTAAATTAACTGCGTTCCAAAAATATTAACGAGTTGATAACACTAATCGAATTAATTTACATGTTTAATTTGAAATCGTGCTCCGATTTATAGTTGTCCATTTCGCTTGTATTCCTGTGCTTAATTTTACACAATTCATTATTCATACTTGTAAGTGCAGTTTCAATTAAACTTTCATGTTCAAACGTTTATGTGGTTCGGTAAATTATACAAATATATTAAATAACTTGTACTAGGCTACCTGTGTTAATCTGTTTAGAATTATTTCCGTTAGTGTACTTTGTACATGTATTGTAATAAATAATTAGTGAACACATTGCTAAATAAGGGAGATTTCCAGGAGAATCCGACGGCTTATGAACTTTGAAACCGGATTTCGTGCTGAATTAATAAATTTGTCAAACCTGTTGTACGTGGCATTGTCACTATGGAAAGGTACAATTATATTAGTAAGCCGTTTAGAACAGTGGACACGCCCGATAGGTTATGAACCCGAAATATCAATGTCGAGAAATTGTTAATGGCCACCTCTGGTGCCGAAGAATAGAATAAATCGTGCGCCCCCTACGGCAGATAGCTAGCTCGCTTGCTGCGTGCTCCACCCAGTCACAACCGTATTGTAGCTGTATGCAATTTAGCAATTTCATGATAACTTTACCACCTATATATGGAAGTAAACTAAATTCTATTAAAGTTTAAAGAAATTACACTCTTTCCGCGAAAACTTCAATTTCGAATTTCAACCTTAATAGACACACCTTCAGTTCTATACTATAGTTCAACGTAACCTATCACGACCTAAATTAGAGTAACCTTTTTTTATGATTTGCATTATCGACACTGAATGGCGAAAATTTTACAGCTTGCAATTTAGTGCAAATACACAATGGACAAATTGACATATTGTACAGGGCCATTGTTCTTTCAAAGCTCAGCAATTAATCAGTACTGTTTAATGGGTACTATTAAGCAACTCTGACTAAATGATCATACATCGGTGATTGGATTTAAATAAATTGTATTTAATAGTGCTGAAAATCGTAATGTTTATTTCCGTACATAAAACTGTATGAATAGATTATAGTTTAAACCCAAATACACCATCAAATCGAGATCATTATTTTATTACATAACCATATCATGTGTTTTTAGTTTTTGAATGTCAAATGTAATTTTTAAACAATACAGAATAAAATACTGTTGAGATATACTTGAAACTGTAATATGTGCATTAGCTATAGTTGACATTATTCATTTATTACACATGAAGTACTTTATTATATGTATAATTGGCAGCATGTTACACAGTGTTGTTGTTTATTGAACAAATAGCTCGCGTGCGCGCATGTATTATGTAAAAACTACAACATTCACAGTTTGTATCTGTGTAACAAGCGATACCTCTCGTCATGGCTGGTGGTTCTCATTACTTTTGCCAGTCAAGAACTGTTTGCACATGACGGCACAACACATGCACCTAACATTTATTTTGAATCCACTTAGCAAACAAGTAGACGAGTGTCAGAGCCAAGTCAGCGTTCGCGCAATTATTTGATCTCTGTTAATTGTCGTTGGTTTTGCCGAGTTGCTATGATGGTATAATATAATGGTATGATACCGGGGACCAGCTAGCATTCAGCATCATATACTACATATCTACCAACATACATATACAGCAATACCAAGTTCCACCACCACTACCAGCAGTAACAGTACCAGTAGCAGCAGCAGGAGGAGTAGGAGTAGCAAATACTGTTGCGGTAATACTCATCCACAATGGACGGAACATGTATATACATACATACATACAGAGCCATGTAGAGACACGTACACGCACACACAAAGAGAGACGACACACACAACATGCTGCTGACTAGGTCGACGTGGGCCGTATATACCTACGTATTTAAAAGTCAAAAGCGTTGTCTATTTGCATATTAACTGAGTTATGGAAATGTAATTAGCTGTACAGAGGGTATATACGCTGGTGCTAGGGGCGATCCTCGCTTGTTGCCATGCCGCTATGAAATGCAATGAGCTCTCGGGGCGTTGCTCAGATATCGCTGTTGCTCAGAATGTAATATTATTTGATTGTTACATCATCATCATGACAACCAAACACGATAGTTATTTCAACTGTACTTGAATCTAATCTGATTCGAAAAGTACAACGTAACATGGAATCATTGGACAAAGTTTTAATTAAACGTGTTCTGTTTTGTCTTCTCCTGGGGGGGTCCGTCCTCTCATCCGTTAGCTCGCGCTAACAAGACAAACCTAGAAGAAGAATATTAGTGAAATAAATTGGTTTTGCAATTATATCCGTCGGCCAGCAGCTAGGTGGTGGAGAGCACGGATAAGATTAAATACTTGCAACTAAGCTCTTCTTAATTTAAAATTCAAATTTTATCACGATAAACATCTACTTCTTATTTTACTTAACATGGGTTGCATCCACTACATACTATGTAGTATATTTCTCTATAATGATAATTTATAAACAAATTATCATTATGTCAGGATAGGGGTTTATATTTCAAGTAGTAAGTAGTAATTACGACGTCTGTTCGTAGCAAGTATATTAAAAATTGATCCTCGAGGATTCTTTAAATATGCGTGGTTGTTTTCTTTTTTGTTTGGGAAAAACTGCAAACTTTTTCAAGTGTATGTAAATTATGCATAACAAAACTTTTTCCAGAAAATAAACTGGACTCTCGACATCGGGATCCGCGAAAGGCTAATCAAATAATTCAAGAAGTCCTGACTGCGGTTGACAGTCGTTTTCCGTATGCGATTTCCGATGTCAGTTTCCATGAATAGGAGCCTAATAAATTCACTCCTTGAATGCACAAACACTATTAAATATTTTCCGAAAAAAAATTTATAGCAGCACTTTGCATTCTTGCTATCGCATATGCAAACTGTACGAATGGCCGTTTTATATACAAATATAAATACATTTCTCCTCGCGTTAATTTCAGAACAGTATAACAGTTTTTTTAATATTAAAGTAAATAAACAGTTATAAGTTCTGTTATTTTATAACTATAATTTATTTAACAACAAGTACATCATTGATATGATTTGTAACGTTTCATATTGTGTAATAGAATGAAATTGGTTCTAGTTGAGACGGTAATATTCAAGTACGATACGGACTGTGACCGTATATTGTTATGTGCGGTTATTATTAGTTCATATCTACATTATATCGAACATTGTTGACAACAGAGGGCGCCCCAGTTTCGATTACATTAACAATAGCTGGATAATGTCAACATGACCGGGCCATTGTTAACAGTAGTCAAAAGCAGAGAGGTCAGTATTGAATTTATTAATGATAAATTTTTAAAATGTAAACACCAATGTTTAATGGCTGTATAAATTATGAAGGGTAGAACGTAATATACATTTTGCTGATGCTATTCACATATACAGGTACATGAAAAGGGAAATTGAGCTAAAGAGCGAGTGTGTTAAGGGTAGGGCATCCTCTTTACGTATGCGAAATATTACGATAAAAATACAGAAAAAATTACCAACGGATTTTTCCTATATTATTCACGGCACTCGGCAAATTATTTTCATAAAACTGCCTCAAATTGAAATTCCTCTTTATAGTCGTATGAATGTATTCGGAGTCTTTTCATATTTTCCAAGCCATATATACTGATTAAAATGAACATGAATGTTTAGGGAATGCAACGTGTCAGTGTGCATTTACATTATGTTTCACATTTGTAAATGTGATTAACTGTGAGAACGAGAAAGCGATGTAATGTTTTATGAGAATAGCGAGTGCGTTAGCGGCACAAACATCATTCCCAATAAATGATAATATAAATCATCGCTGTTTGATTGTAGCGAGTGACGTGACGCGACAACACTACTGCTGCTGCTGCTGCTGCTACCAGTGTTCAACGTCGAAACACCCAGCACCATCCTGAAATCACTTTAGATTTTGATAACATCTGAAAACATCATCCGCAGCCATCACTCACGCCACCAGACGTTTTGAGAAATGAGTTTCGCGTCTTCGCCGCCTCACTACTCAAAGACACTTCAACAGAAAGAAAGAGGTTGCTATCTCGAAACACTTTCATCGTTCAACAACTCATTTTTTGTCAAGCGTATGCGAGACTACTATATCTACCTGCATATCTGTTACACACATATATACATATGGGAGTATGTGCACATTTGATTCTCTTACAGTTCTCCTGCAGTATGCGGGTTGGGAAAAATTAAAGATATAAATAAATGGAGAGAAATGTTATTTGTTTGGTGCTTTGTTTTGCTTTGTTAGGCAGCTCGGTCACATGCAACCGTTTGTGTTGTTGCGCCGGCAATGAGAATTTGCCGCAGACCGCGACACAGGCCCGTCACGCTGGATGCCGCTGTGTTTCATATACCATTTTATTTTCAACGGTTGCGCAAATTATATTAATGAACACAGGTGCGAAATATTTTGTGTCCGATTTAATTATCCAGTACAGTGTACATACATATTATTCATAATGGAAAACGAACCGGCAAAAATACCTACCGTAATATGGTAACCAAATTTGTAACGATACTCTTATGCTTTTATATAAATATTTTGTATTTTCAGTATTTATATTGACAGTATGCATCTGTTAATAATTTAATTTTGTTAAATCTCTTTACATTGTATAAAAAAATAATTAGAGATGCATAAAAAAATCCATGCATTTATCTTAGTGGGAATACAAATGCTTTTTTAATCTTCTTTGTAATTTTACAAGTAGACAACTATCAATCTAACCAAAAAAATAGTTTCCAGAGTAGAACGTAAAGTAAATTCCACTTGATTAATTGTTTAAGCTTGGTTAAGCGAATTGCTGTCTCGGTGATTCCGCGAACAAAGTTAGCTTTTTGTTTTTATTTTATAAAACACTGTTTATATAAGCTTTAATGATTCTTAGTATATAACAACAGATATACGTATATAATATATATTCTATAAATAGTATTTCAGTGCTCATAATATACAAATTATTTAAACTAAGTTAGATGATTAATATATTTAGTTGTTTAGTGTACATTTGTACACATGTAGCACAGTGTATTCTGTTTTCTGACCATTGATGCCACGTGTTCTCTCTCTCAATATAAACAGGGACAAGACAAGAAACAGAGTTGGAAATTATTAAATGAACAGACAGTGTTCACAGATATGTATGTGTACAGTGTACATTGATATTACATGTTACAGAGCTAGTTACACCATAATCATTCGTGTAGTATACGTACGTATTGTTCGGACAGAGAAGAGTAACAAATGAAAGATGGACACTGGAATGGCACGGACTGGTCTGTGCACAGAAGTGGTGGGGGTGGGGACACCGGTAGGTAGTCGCTCTTAACGGTTTAGGAAGTTTAATGAATTACTAACAGGGATACGGGTTGCGGTCGCTCTCATGACATAATCGCTGTTCTCTTTCTCCGGGCACTACCTTACAAATTTGTTTCCAGAACATTTGACACGTTTCCGGACCATATTCCGCCTCGTGCGGCGTTCTTATCACCTTTTATCACACCCTTTTCACCCCTTATATCCATCTCGCTTTCTCGCGCTACTTCACACGGCTACTACCAACGACTACTACCACCACCTCTAACCTCTCGCTCCCCCACTACTGCTAACCACCTACCCCCACCACTGCTGCATGTGACTGCACTATACGATCTTGTTCCTACAAGCCCCTTATCAATTCAAACACTTATGCATGATAATTCTTCTCGTTTCTTTCACTCTCCCCTACTATCTGTCGTTTCTTTTCCCAACTTGCTGTCGCGATATATCTTCATTAGGTTCAAGGATGCATTTTAAATTTAACGATAAATTTAATTTTATTTGCCGTTGAATTTCATGGATTCTTAAAAATAAATTTATTCTACCCTTGCAATAAATGAAACAAAGTGTAAACATTCTCTTCATACTATAATGATTACTATCCGAAAATGTTTCTATATAGTTAAGATAAATAAAGGAAATATAAAATATGTTATTTTATATTTTCATAGAAACTGTCAGCAACATTGTAACATGTTTGTATGTAATATTTTATCAGGAATATATAAATATCCGTCACATATATAATAGTGAATAAAATATAACCTCACATATATTTATATTATTTATCAACTAATACGTTTTCGGCTATCTCCTCTACAGTAAATTACTGCAAAAATGGACGGGCTGGGAATCCATAACTGTCACGAGAAGTTCATTAATTATTATCAGCACTCAGTCAAAGGTCCGAGCATTTAAAAAATCAATATAGTTAGTACAGTATTTTTTTCTCTATTTTTCTCTTATTTAATAAAACGTGCAATATTTATACAATCATATGAAGTCTATTTTTACCTCAGTATACAATACTTTAATTACATGACGCAGTACACTTTTCAATACACGTACCTACTTCATATATGAAATAGAAGACATAAAAAGTTGGTTTCCTTAACTTCTCAGTTCAAAATGTTAACATAAAATATATGAGAGACCTACTGTATTATTCAGTTACTGAATTGGTAAACGCTGTTTTTGTATGTTCCTGTAGCAGTTTCATTTTAAATGATTTTATGATTAATGACCTTTCTTGGGTAAGTTCATTAACAAGTATATAATCTTGAAATTCGTACTTACATTTTAATTATACAACATAGTAACATTCCAACTAATTATTTTTCACAATGTATATCTGTGAATAGTTGCAAGTTGCAAGAATGATACATCCCATATTATATCCAACAACACTTTTCATACTTGATCCAATGCTAGCTTTATAATATATTAATTGTATTCCAAGTTTCTAGCCATTAGTAAATGAGCAAACTATAAGTTGCCAATTGCAGAACTCATATATATTCCGTGTAGTGGTTGTCTGCACTGAAACTATAATTAATTGTTGAAATATTTAGTTTACTGTCATTTCTAATTTACAGAGGAAATCCCATAGCTAAAGTTACAGATTAGTTTCAGTTCGGCTAACTGTGTTTATTATTGTAGTGTTCATTCGATATTCTGAATACATACTATTATTGTTCTGATATATTTATAATCCAAAGGTTATCAACAAAGGTATTGAAAGAAAAACGTGTAACTTTACAAATTGCAAATACTTGACAAAAACGAACACGATCAGGGATGCAATATTAAAAATGTTATTTGATTCTGTTGAAACACGTAACAAGTTTACCAATATACATATATACAGCAGAGTCCGGCCGGGGGTAGTTTAATTATAGCCCTTATGCATATCCCGATAAAATGACCATCGATCACAATTTTTGACACGAATTAATAGCGACAGGACGCATCATACAAATAGCACTAAATGTATATTTTCGTTCATCTTGCAACTTTTCAACATCGAAATGATGAAACATAGTATGATATATTTGATGATAAATGAATTTGCCAACATTCATTGGTTATTTTTAGATGAAATTTATTTGGACAGGTGGCATGTAGACTGTGATAAAGCAAGGTGACATCTTAAAATACAATATTTAGTAACTTTATAAAATTACGATTAAATCTTTTCGAATTCTTGACACTTTTATTTACAGATATTGATATCTAAAAAATATACTTTTTATAAAATGATTACTGAAGTGTTCATATATAGAAAGGACACAGTCTGTAATTCATGAAAATATCTGTGCGTTGTATTATTTTAAAAATTGATTTAGTAAGCCGTTTTTCATGTACCTGTAGCCGTAGCCGAATATTATCGACGGGCCCGTTATGTGGCTGGCAAATATCGATTTTAACGCGAGCCGTTATAAACAGATCGGCGGCGCTAAGTTAGTTAAGCTTAATGAAGCAAATGGGAGTTGGTGATCTACGCGTCAACTGCTGGACAGTGGGTTCGCCACACGAAAGTCGAGTGGGAATTGACGGGAGAGAGCGTACGTATGTTTGTATCCGAGTTCGGCACATGTTCCCCAGTGTCACGATGGACTAATGGAACGCATTCGCTGCTACTCGGTGTCCTCTCACGAATCTCTCTCTCCACCACGACCGACCTCCTTGTGTCTGTCTTTGTATGTCGCATGGATCCTCCACTCAGAACCGTAACAACAATATTCCTGTACGTTTCTTTTTCTCTCTTTTTAGATCTGTGATAAATTGTATATCTTTATATGTTTGTTTTATTTCTAGGTTATATGAAAGGTTTATAATGAAACTCTATAAATATTGTATGACATATAACGTCTCTGCTAGTACAAAACCTGGATACACAGAACGTTGTAGAACTCAGGAGAAATTTGTAGTTACATTTCAGCTATGCACAGTAAATTCAATTACTAAAAATACCTGCACTTGTTATAACTCTAAAACAGAAGTCTGTAAATATTATTAACGTTGAATAATCCGTGTAATTCTAAATACGACCCTGTAAACCATTTTCTGTGATGGTCAACGAACCGTTTTCTTCGGCATGTCCGTGTGATACTTCACATGTTCTCCACCATATATTACCGAAAGAATTCCCGTTCAAGAATAGGAAAATATCTTACAGGAAAAAGGGATACACATATGCCCGTGCTGTCGTGTGTGTCACGTTCGATATTATAAGCATACGGACAAAGTCGTCCACGTCATAAACTTTTTATGGTTCTAATCTGTAACATAAAAAAATATAACAGAATAGATCGTTTATAAAGGAACATTCAACCGATATCTTCGATGTGAAGGAAAAAAGTGAATCAGTATCATCACATTAATTGTATAGTCTCTGGTGTGCCAGAATATTTGGCCAATCGCATACTTTTTACATATTTTCCAAAAAAAATGTTTCTTCATAAATTGTTTCGTAAAATTTATTATTGGATTATATTATATCGTGGTACCTTTTTCATTTTGATATTTAAAGTAAAGGAGCACATAAATACGCATCTGTGTCTGGTTGTACGTAAGATGTAAGTAAATCAGGGTTCCGTATACAGGATTCTGTACTTTTCTCCTTCTCACAGTTAGAAATTTAATCATGTTCACCATTTTTTTTGTTTATAATAAAACTAACCCCAGATCATAATGTATAATGTATCAAGTTAATTAATTTATTTACATGGAATTCTCCTAATGAATTATGATGAATATATGAACATATTTGTGCGGCAAAATTGTGAACGTGGTTAAATCAAACAAAATTAATTATTATCTTCACATTGCCGATGGCGTGCCCTACTCATCACACTGTTATTACTGTTACTCCCACCCCCGCATTACCGCCTCCAACTCCACCCCCACCACCGCACAAATATGCTAGTACATAATGGTACACCTATACCAGCAGTCCATTCACGTCGTACTGTAATATTCATGTTTTATGGTGCGGAATATTTTCCGTTGACTGAAACAAAATAGCTTTTGAAGGTGGCACTGTGAAACGTAACGTTTAGTATATGGTTCGTCGTTCATAAACTAAGTGGAACACAAAAAAAGAATTACAGAAACATTGAGCACGAAGTCACTCACATAAATTGGTTCTATATTGGCCGGAAGTGGTCACATGTAGCAGCGACAAAAACGTCATGCACCGGTCAACATGCGTGCTGGGTGATAAACGATGTTCTGTCGACTCCGAACACCACTTTCATGTTTTAATTCTACTGCCGCTTAATCACGTGCCCTCTCGCCATCTCTCCGTCACTGCATTTCGCATCTCTCTACACACATACACACATACTTTCTGCTATTTTGTACGTACACTGGTTGTCAATAAAAACAGAGACCTGCACGTCAATTTTCCGTATTATTAATCACGTACCAAATACAAAATGACATTTCACTATACGTACACTCTATTCGCGCACATTCGTATATTTCTATGTATTTTTACTAACAACAACAACGAACTTACACATTTATTTTTCACTGAAATAATCATATAATAATATCTTATTCATTTATATTTAACTAATCAAAATTCATTCTATTTGTTCAAATTAAATGTTTTATATAAAATAAATAAATGAATTCAATTTTATGAAATTGAATATTTTTCTGTCATCATTTTTTCTTACTATCAT
>JAGJTL010001381.1:1399089-1428944 GCA_022063505.1 Calosoma granatense
ATATATATTATAGATTTTATTAGACAAAGGTCAAAGATACAGATAAAAGTATGTTATATTAATTACTCTCTACTGTAATAGTCTAACTTTTTACATTCATATTACCATTTACTTACTGTCTACTTTTAGAAAACTTTAGTCAGAAAGAAATTAAAATAAATTCTCCAGAGCGACTATACGATAGGCGTATCCTTTATAATTACCACAAGATTAGGTCGTTACGCTAAACTGTTTTAGAGTTTTAAGGTTTTATCTTTAATTACATTTAGGAAATCCTCGATTTACAAGACGTTAATTTCCAGACTTACATAACGATACTGAATTGTCAAATTTCTTAGATGGTCAGAATCTTGTATTTAAATACGTACATCCGTACCTCAAACACTTAATATCAGTGCACAAAAATATACAAAAGGTAAGAAGTGTATTTCAATTATCCTTTATCTAGAAACACATGAATCAACATGTAGTAACCTGTTCCGTTAATACTGACAGGCTGTTCACAAATTGACAAATATAATAATAAATATATTCATAGAAATGTTTGAACAGTGATAGATCTGCTAGATATTTGTATAAGTACGTAGTAATACAGATAGGTTACAGTAAAATATTGCTTTGATTAACGGTACACGTCATTGGTAAAATATCACTGTGCTAGATAAGGGTGTTACGATCAGACAGATGACTCTGAGGAATCCTACCTTCAATCGTTAATTATTTCGGTTTGACATTAGTTTATTGGACAGGTTGAATTGAAAGCTTTGTAGATTTAGAGAAACAATTATTGTAGTATTCTCTTTCAAGCTATTGAATATACTACGAGTATGTATTAGTAGAAGAATATGAAAGTGTAAGGTTAACGGTATTGGAAATTCTGTAAAGTTTGGCTGGTTTGGGAGTTATCTATCGGCATACGAAACTGTTCAAGCAAGTGAGTAACTTATTAATGATATTATCCGGAAGGCAGAAAGACATCGGTAACTGTGTCGGGTGCGTGTTCTTTGTTGAGTTCGTGTCAGTGTCATCTCTTGTCTAGCCGCAGCAACAGTAGATACTGGCATGGTGGAGGTTTGGTCGGCGTCTTCGTCTCCAGCTGGCTGACATGCCTTGAGGTTAAGATTTAATTAGCGGAACTTTTGAACCGGTCCGCGCTTAGTGCGTTCGGGACGTTGTGGCCGGAAACTACGTGCCTAGCGATGCCGGCTGCTTTTATCTTACTATATAGCCTCAGGAAACTCTCTTTACCTCCTTCAACCCCCTTGCTCTTATTCTCCCACTGACTTTCTGATAATACAGTTGCTCCTCCGAAAACTAGAGACTTGCACAAACGGTCAGATAAACTCGACTTCTTAACTTATAATCTAGATAGATTGGGTCTCGTCTCTTCTGCCGCGTTATATGTTCTCAGCTGTCTTGTCTGTTGTGAGATATCAGATCTATAAATATCTACACAGCCACCTGTAAACTAACACAGTACATATGCTACTCGTATATGAACAATCCCTTCGCAGCAGTTAAAGAGTTATAGAAACTTTTGTCATTGTGCTGTGAAACTAGGGAAATGCAAGTTAAACATTATAGACAGTTATGACTGGTTAAGAAAAACGAGAATAAAATTACTGGAACGATTTGCCTGTGGTCGTTAAACTGTGACGGCAGATTATCCTAACATTAAAGTGGCACTGGCATTATGCGTTACTGATGTTCAAATAAGAAAACCATAATTTGAAAAAGATTTATGGTAAAGACATTGAAAAAACGTACCGGTATGAAATGAAATTTAATTAAATTAAGCAGATAACAAGAAGAATGCGTAAAAGTATGATGGGATTATTTCTGAAAACAATTTATAAAAATTTGTCACGTTCCGAATTTACGATAATTTATAACTGATTTCAAATCACATTCCTGAACTGGAAATATCGCCGATTTTAGTATTTCAATATTTCAATCACGGATTCTGACAAAGTTATTAGTGTTAGCAATCAATAAAACTCGTTTCATGGGATATACGAACCAGAGAAGGGTGTCGAAATAGATCCCAGTTTGCCAATCGAATCAAAATGTTCTTCTAGTTTCGATAAAAACCAGTGAGAACGAAAACCGAACGTGTTGACACACTTTGTCCGTGCATTATTGTTTGTTGATTAACAAAGGGATTGGCTCCGTGTGTCTCATGAATGCAATTCAAATGGGATTTACTCGAACCAAAGGCGGCCAGCATCGGTTTATATACACGGAGTGTAAAGTGAGCTTATTGCATATTCTAGTCGTGCCCGTTCTTTGCCCCTTAATGAACTGCAACCCGGCACACAGCACCAATCTCATCCGCCCGTGCGCGTACGTACACACATACAACAACAACAACCCACCGACACCGACACCGACACCATTGGGGCTCGTTCTATGAATCTTCTTCCCGTAAATAACTATAGGCGAACCACGTACATGTATACATACATATTGTACACACACACATCGCCCACCTCGCATCCACGTTAAAAATCGAAGCTAATGCTACTATTTACTGTATTTCCTAGTACTTTGCAGTAAATATTTACAGACATTTATAGTTTCGTTTTTCTTACGAATAAAACGAATTACAGTTTACCTCATCTTCATCTGGCTTGAATTTAAACAAGTCTGAGTACAGTACACTGTAATATGTTCGAGTTTCTGATATGTACATATTTGTAAAGATTAACGTTAGTAATTATAAAGGATAATGACAAACATTTCTAGTGTACATGAAATAAAAACGTGTGTTTGTGGTTTAGCACGGTGCAATAGACAAACATTGACAGTGACCAGCAGTGCGAGAAGTAAAGAAATGTAGAAGCGGCGGAAGAGAAAGTGGTGTGTGTAAAGAAAAACGGTGGCCTTAGTGGGTATTAGTAGTGGTAACATGGTAGTATCGTGGTGTCGGTGTTCAGTGTGTACAGTATAAGAGGATGGGTGCGAGGCGGACCACATCCCCTGACACATAGAAGCAGTGTGCTCTTTACACAGAATGGGCTGAAGGGAGATCCTTCAGTTAACAAACTCATTGCTTCAAGGAGGTCTTAACACATCCTCTGCACGCCCTCTTTAGCTTCCTCCCTTACGAGCAGGCACTCAATTCACTGTCAGCCCTGTTGAATTAACAACGTGCCGTATTCATTATCGCACTTTAGGGTAGTTTGCTTAAAAACCCACCATGATTAAATACAAAGTTTTACGACACGAGGGACGACATGCTCCCCTTGTTTACGAGCACCTATTATTTCTCTGCTTTTGCATACCACATAGGTACGTACATACGCATACATACCTTCCAGTTAACGTAACGTTCAACATTTTTATGAATGCTAATGCTGCGTGTCTGCGTGCAGAACAAAAATGCATCACATAATTTACATGCTAATTTGAAAGTTTTTTATATATAGATTATAAAAACATACACATTAGTTATAATTAAATATATATAACCCTGCATGCGAAAACTGTCATCTGTTGATTTCTATAAATTGAGAAACATGCTAAATTCTTTTTCATGTGTTTTTGTAAATTTAAAATGGACAAAAGGAATACATAAATATAGTTTCTTGTGCAACACATATGACACCTGTTATGATAGTAGGAAACACGAGTGAAAGTACTATATTCTAGTATTGTCAACAGTAATATAATTATCTGGACTGGGTAAATTGATAACCTAACTTTCCAATGGAAGTTTCTTTTCTTTTTACTTTATCGAACTTTTGACCTATTGACTATATACTTTTCTGAAAACAACTTCCACATGATGTCTGCTTGTCGAACATGTAGAAAAATCTGCTTACACAAGTTTCTACGCGAACTTTTCCCATTTATATATGACATTATTGAATTAGAATTCGACACAAATAAGATCAAACATCAGTTCCAACAATTACAGACATTCTTTTATTATATGCTAGAAATACGAGCGAATAAAAGAATTAAAACTTATAATGAAGGAACTTTTACGTAGAAAAGATCATTTCTAAACTAAAATTTGTTAGAGACGAACGTCGTTGCAGAAACTAAATTATTATGCAACTTGATACCAGTGCATTCGTATGTCAATAATTCTATGCATATACATATGTAGATGTATACACATTCAAAACACCTAAAATTAATTTGCTGTTTTACTATACGTGAGAGGAAAACAATCAGATAATGCTGCGAAATACAATTATGATTTTATTGTGAACATAATTGCTAAAGTCAATAATTAATTGTTTAAAGAACATGCTGCTGTAACGTATTAACACAATAATAGATATTAATGAAGCGTCGAATAATTTAATTATGTAATAAATCGACGGCCGTTTAGTCTGACGTGTCTTGGTTAGTCCATCGTTGGCGCTGAGGCTAACGACTCTCCGGAGTTCTATTCCTTGCCCCCTCCCCGCCCCGCTCCACTCTTTCCCACAATACCGCACAATTGTTCCATGTTTGTGGCACAGCAAGTCTGAACAAGTCTAAGCGTAGACCTGCGGCAGATTTCACAAATAACGATACTTGTTTATCGGTTTTTAGTTAAACTTGTGCGAAAGACTATTGTGGGGCTCCGCGTTCAAACCAAATTACAACACTGCATGCAAATCATCGGTTTACTTTCCATCACGAATGTTTACCCCAAACAAATAAATATTCCGCTTTCGGGTAAGGACTTGAAAAGTTCGTTGTTTTGTTCCAGTTTCACAGTTGTGCATTGTGAATTATTATTAAAAGCATAACACTGATTAGTTAGGGAATAAAACAAACAGAAAAGAACGGTAACACCATTACGAATACGATTACGAATGGTATATTCAAATGAGACACGATAATACTGTAAGTATATAATATTTAATATTTACATATAACACAAATATATTCCATATAAGCTACATAATGAGCTAGTCAACGTATATAAATGGAAAAAAATCATTAAAGTACTTGAACATATTTAATATTGCAAATAAAAATGGATGCATTTACTTTATTGTATGTGTACAATATATTCCATATTTTCTATAATCCAATTAATATTAATCAGCGTATAATTAAAATATGTAACTACTTTGTACAATACTGATAAGAAATCCAATTAGGTCTAATATAATTAGAAAATGATGAAATACCAGAAAGGAAAAATGAACATTTCCAACTAATAAATAAAATAATTTTCGTCTACATCTGTGATCTTATAAACTTGTATAAACTCGTATATACCGATAGAAAAACATATTTTACTTTTTTTACAATGTTGTGATATCGGAAAATGGATATAATGAATGTTTAATTAAATCCGCAAATGGAAATTCATTAATGTTTTAGAAATATGAATCATGTTATGTAATAAAATGGGTATATGTACAAACATTTCCCTCGATTTGTAAGCAAACACAAAAACACACGAAACAATATTTCTCGGCGTGACCCTTCTGGTGCGATCGGTAGCCGAATTCAAGCGACACAATTAACAATGTGCCCAGTTGAAATAACGTAACGGGAAAACAATAGGGGGTCGAGCATGATCGAACAGACGCCTGGTCCGTGCAGAACTAATTGATATTCATCGGAGATAAACGGGCAGAATTACACGGACTGAAACACGCTGGCCGAGCACAGCACTATAATTTAGGCTTAGGTACAGAGTTAAGCCGACGTCGAACCGCTGCAGACCAAAATGACCAGCAAGGAGTCTTCTTTACTTTCTGTGAGAGTTTGACCCGTGCGCCGTGACCGCATCCGGAAGCCTCCTCACTACAGGACCGGATTCATCAAACATCTTGTGTCTCTCAGTACCGGTAAGTACTCAGTACTATACTTGCACAGTTACATATTTATTATTCTTATCTTCATAAAAATATACAAATAAAATCTATAATTATATATGTTTAACAAAGAATTATATGACATGTTGCAAGTAAGGAATTAAATATATTTATATGCACACATATTTGTTATATGTTTATATAACCACTGTTTAAATGAACATCCTAAACATGCGTATTTACATAAGTAACTTGTCTGGATAAAACTGATAAAAATCCAACCCTGTAGTTGAACAGACATATGTACGTACGAAGCACACGCGGTGTCCATGTGCTGAACAAGCGCTCTCTGCCTACTTGTTCTCTGGACTCCCCAGATTAAATCACTTGCAAAACTATCGGATTAACCTTACCACCCGGCCGGCAACGGAGCGCCCCACAATCGACGACTAATAGTCAACCTATGTTTACATATTCGCACTGCCAGCAAACTACATCCTCGGCAAAACATACGTTATACGAGCTTGAAATTTACAAATTTATTTTAATTAAGAAACTACATTTCACATACGTAGCTTTTGATACTTGAAACACATGTTTCTAAAAATATTCAGTGTTAAAAATAAAAACCACTTTTAAAATTTCACTGAAATTGAAGGTATTTTTAAAAATTTGATACAATAACTGACAACTTGAAATTTGAATCAAGCCAAGCGACCCTTAGGATTTACTGACAACAAAGCTAAGATCCATATCCTTATATATGCAGTGGATATTCAGAATTTCAATTTCATGGGATGAAGCAACAGTGTTGATCAATGACGGATATATTAAGCGGCTTATATGTATATCTCGTCCTCGGGTCCCCTGCCAAATTGGCCTAACAGTAATATCTCCAATTCCTGGAGGCATATTACGAAATTATGTGCATAATTCCAAAATCATTTGCATTAAAAGTTCCAATCCTTTTTTAATGTACCATTTAAACCACACATAGCAATCCGCATTTAACTATTCTCCAGCCTTGAATCAAATTCAATATTAAATTATAAATAATTTCAAAATATTAATTTACAGTTTGAGCAAACTGATTTCTAAATTACTTCGAAGGAAATTAAATGTAGTTGAAAGTTGAAAATAAATTTATTCTAGTAATCTTTTTAGCGTTAATCTTATACATATTTAGCATGTAGCTTGACAAGTTCCTGATTTCTATGCATGACACAAGCTTCAGCTGTACGTAGGTAGAGCAGCTCTCTGTACTGATTAAGTGTTTGAAGATTTAACTGAAGAAATAGGCTGACTCGACGTAATGCATCCCAATTTTACTCTGACGTACAAACTCGGCCAATCACTGTACACCTTGTTGTGCAGGTACATCTCTATACCTGAGCAACAAACTGCTTCAAGATACACGCTTGTATAACTTCCATTTCGTAACGTGAATACAAATAATTAATTGTATATACACACACTACATATGCAGTTATGTTGTATGAATATTAGTATAGTATAGTTCAGCATTACGGAAATAGAGACAGAAGGAAATTTGCTGAAATAAGCACGAACAATGGAAGCAATATCGTTTAGAATGAAAACAAGCAATTCACACATCGTAAAAACTTTGCTAGTTTAATCCGATTACAATAGTTACGAAAATGGCCGACTATTTCGCAAGTCCTTTTAATAACTATTGGAAACTATTCCGAGTTAGTTCCTTTCAAGCGTCGTAACCTGAAACTTCGCGTTGCGCTCGTTTCAATTACAGAATTATCACACTGCGGCTGAAGAACTATCTCTCAGTGCTGAATTGCATTGTTAAACTAACAAACACAACACCAGAACTATTGTAGTAACGAGTTATTGTTGATGGGCAAATCCATTGTATCCAATACGAATTCATTTGCTAACAATCTTACCGGATAACATTTCTATCTTTTCTCACAAGTTTTAATTCTAGTTCTAGTTAATTAGTATGTAACTGAAAAACTTAAATTTGTGCGGTAATTTTATCACTAACATTTTTATTTTTATTGTTTTGAATAATAATGTTACTCTCAATCAAATCATGAATCTTCACCATGATGTGTAGAAGTATTAGTTCTTCTTGAATACAAAGTTAGCCTGCTATCCTATAAATTGTGTATACATTGTTATTTTTCTATAGCTGGTTTGTATTGATAACAATACTATATGTAGTAGATATTTTGCTTTTATTGGGTTGTGTGACAGGTTCGTAAATTTATAATCGGTCAGATACTTGAATTCCACTAGACCAAGAGCGCCACTGAAACCGAACATAGTTTTTACGCACTTTGCAATCGCAAGCTGTTCCCACAATATTTTATAAACTGTCGTCGAGTTTAACCAACCTTTTTACCATTTATGTAGCAAAACACACGTGAAATATATCTCGCACGTAACTACGTGCTTCTGTTTCAATTTATGTCTTTGTGTCGTGTTCTTTTGTTGTAGTATAGTGTTTCCTTGTCAACTTAGCAGCCAACCACCCAGTCACTGTGCTACTGTTCTCCGAATTGATTTCATACCTAGCTGCCAGATGATATCGTCAGGTCAGTACCGCCTGCATTTATATATAATATATTCCAAATTTCAACACTTAAAATTATCTTCAGTCAATATAATTTAGCTTTGACTATCAGATTTAATTATTCAATAAATTAAAGGCACCAAATTCATCGTAATATTGTTAAATTAATAATTACTACTTCATAAAGAAAAATATCACAATGTATTTGTAAAATTATATATTCCAAGCAGGTTATGGAATATAAAAATCCGTCTCTGTGAAATAGCAAGAAAGAATAGGAAAGTAAAATATCTGCTGTTATGATAACAGATAAGTCTAACGGATGTTTTACATGGCGATCATTTTTACCGGATGAACCTGACACATTCCAGTGTACTCTGGAAAACGCTCAGCTATTTCGTTGCCTGATTTAGTATGCATTAAAAGTGTCCCTTTGGCTTTTTTGTAAACTTAGGTGCATGCCTCTCCTCCAGACACATAGAAATCAGTGTTTTGTCCGGAAAGTATCACACACTCTATTCCTGTTTACATAGAACCTTCTATCCGGATTTCAATTGAATTTTACTTCAGTCTCCATTCTCAACGAGCAACTGTAACTTTTCTTTTTTACATTCATCCAATTTGTACATATTAGTCTATTTCACTTTCATACAATAATTCTTATACTACAATATGCAGATGTGTTAAACTGAAGTAGGAGATTGATTTAATTTCTTCAACATGCTAATTATTTTCCAAGTATTGCCTAATTTCTTCCCGTGAAATTACTTTCTCATTTTCACTACCGCCAGTGAGATAATGAATATTTTGTTATAATATACATATATCTATGTATACATCTATTTTATTCGTTATAAATTTATTATATGAAATAATTACTTCACAACAATTCTCTACCGCCCTACATATACTCATATTTAATTCTTTGCTCATCTAGCTCGAAGAACAAAGAAATTTACAGTAAACGAAAAGCCACTTGGTTGTAAAATTCTTGTTATGCTCGTGGATTCTTATGTTGCTATCAGCATTCTTTTGTTAAATATTTGCCACATTCTTGCTTAGATCAGATTGAAAAATTCCTTCCAGATACGATATAATCTTTTCGATTTTATTACAATTGTCACCATCCACTGTAAGTACGGTGCTCGTTCATACGGCTGCTACGAGAACAAATGTTTCATTTTCCCACATGTGTGTTTATAGCATCCGTTCAACAACGTACACTATTATTTAAAAACCTGTTCAATAAATCCGTATTGTTTCTATTATAGATGGTATAGCAATTTCACAAATGTGTTAACATTTTAGTAATGGATGGAAATTCTTCCAAAAATATTCAGTGATTTTTATACGGACAAAATCATATGAAAATACGTTTAATGATTTAGGAAAATTTGAAACATTTATATGTTTTGGGCATTAATACTAAATATAATGAATTAATTAGTATCTCCATGTATTTCAGATATAACTTGTATGATACAAGTTGAATGTGGTGAAATGTTTTCTGTAAAGAGTAAACAATGTATTACAGATCGGAATGTACGTTGTGAAAGATTAATACTGTTAGTTTTCTTTGGTCAGAAACGATCATAGTATTTGATACAATATTTCAGCGACGCGAGAGCAGTGAGATAACGAGAAATGAGCGTAAACCGTCTATGATGGTTGGTTGTATTTTTATTTCGAAATGAAACTCAATTTGTCGTACTTTTCCCATTTCACGTACGTGCGACAAAATAAACCTATAATTTAAGTTCCTGTTTAGAACGAGCCACGGTACATATATGGCAAGAAATTGTAGTGGATGTTAGAAATTGTTAAATTTATTTCCCAAGAGCCCGAATGCACGAGCGGAACAAGTATGTTCATCTAAGAGCGCCGAACAAGAAGCATCCAACCTGAAACAAAACAACATCCACATGTAAATCCAGAAAGTTGTGATCCAGCTACCAGCTACCAGCTACCAGTCACGGAAGCTTTGTTCCACCAACAGAATGTACCTACTGTTCCCATTTACACACTCACAATTCATCATCCATTTTATTAATATTTTAATTTACGTCTGTGTACATTACGTGAACAGTGCGAGGCGCAAAAAGTGCCAGATAAACAGGAAGTACGTTTTGAAATCATCTCTTCTATACTGTTCTGTACTGTTCGCACGGTATGACGTCGCAGCCAGACGATGAGCTGGGCCGACTGTCATTTATACAAGCGCGTAATGGGGTGCCTTTATAAATACATGAACGCTGCTGTCGTACTGATGCTACTCTCAAACATTCCCACACACACACACACACACATCTACACCGAATCCAGGTCGAGTATTTTGCTTACATACAACCGCACATGTGAGTATTAAGCCTCACTAATACACTACTGCATTATCCTCACTCCTGATCGTATCACATCGTGTGAATTATTTACTAATCTCTCTAAATCTCTAAATAATCAAATCGGCACAGTTACCCTCTCATTTCACACTCTTCAAGTTTTAAGCTTCAGTTCGGAATTATTCATACAATGGTGCAATTTAGCATTAACTATGTCAATGACGTATGGTTAATAATACACAATTAACTTGAAATAGAATAGAAAAAATATTAATATACACTGTAGCGAAACAAAAATGATATATAGGGTAATCAAAGTAAAGGCATGAAAATGAAATGGAATTAAATATGGCAGTATGTAGTAGAACATAAATGTTTTAGTAATTTGCGAACAAACATAGTATTACTGGTTGGTGCGGGTCGTGTCATGCCTGCACCATTGATTAAAAGTTTAATTTCGCGGTTAAACACGTATACCGAAATACCAGAGTGGTATTGAAATGAGGGAGGTTTTAGGTTGGTTCATTTAGGAAACAAATGGTAACAGTTCGTAAAACTTTAGGCCAAGTTTCATTTCATTCGTTGTCTTCCACTTGCGACTGTTAAGAAAACTAGTGCTGTGTGTTGGAATTGGAATGGGAACAAAGCAGGATCACATAAAGTAGCCGACAGCAGTAAGATTGCTTGTGTTACCACTACTGAGTCAGATGTTGCGTACGTACGTACGGGTGTACAAAGTACAGACGCGTGTAACATCCGTTGGTCACGTCAACCCCTTACATCACATGGGTAAATCTTATTTGAAAACTTGCTCTTCCTGTTTTCGCCACATTGACGAGGCAACGCGAAACAGCGTTGACCGCAAAGGCGCCGTTCTAACTTTCTTATGCAAATTTCGCCAAGTAATAAGGAGGTATGCAGATACGGGTCGGGCAGAATAGGGAAATTTGTAGCGAACTAAGACGGTGAATATCACACAGTTCTGTGTCCAATTATCAGAGGATCCCGTTTCTTCGTTATTCGCCGTGCGCTCTTTGCAAATTCTCTCGAGCCACCGCCACCTTTATTTATATGCGAATATTTTGTAAGCGATGAGAAAAATGGTTTATGGTAATTATAGGAAGTGAAAATTTTACTTTAAATTGCAAAGCTTGTATAATGCTGTACTGTTTGTTACTAGTGCTCTTCTATTCTATTTTATTTTCATACATACATATATATGGTTGTTAACTAAACAGAATATTAAAATATTTCATATACATATGTATAAATAATTAGAAAAATGCAGTACTAGTTCCAATATAAGAGATAAAAGAAGTCAATGAGAAATATAAGAAAACTATGAGAGAGGACATCTATTATTAAGGTTTCGATATGAGATAATTGATCGATTTCATTAAGTTCTGACTTTGAGAAGGAAAATACGTTGGACAAAGGGATCGGTCCGCTCTATATATCAGGAGAAGATGAAGAATATGATATCTGTGTTTGAACGGATTGTGTAATTACTGTCGTAAGATTACTTATTCTTCAGAGGAATATTCATTTCTTCTTTGTAGACAAACACAATGCCAATATGACGCGCTGTAGTTGTGTTGAACATGGTTTATTAAGTGAGATATGAACGGCGAGACTTCACGTTCCCCGGAGAATACACGTCAGGTATATCTCTATATAGAAAAGTACCTACCTACCGCTTCTAATTGTTATCTTGTGGTGAAACAAGCGAACGACTGGGTAATATGCAGCAGCCAGCAGCATCACAACGTTCTCTTGTTAAATTATATAAAGAGTTTAGCAATTGTTCGCACCATGAAAAGTTATAAACAAACTTTCCATAATTAATGTCGGCATAAATTATGCCACACATATATTTTTACCTTTTCCTACAACAACATTAGAACATAATGAAATAATACTCGCACCAATATTCAACATATAAACAAATATAGTCAACATTCTCGGTTAATAAATTCACAGAAATGAACATTAGTTCCGATAAGTATTTTATCTTTTCCGCTGTAGTAAAGTTGGCAACACTAGTTTATGATAGTGTCAAAATAAGTAATGAGAGTTATGATGACAACGTTACAAAGCTAAAATTTCACGGTGAGAGCACGGCATTATTCTAAATTTGATTGTTTTATTTTAAAGCGTTACGTGCTTTACATACGAGACTATTTAATACACTCAACGAACAATGCTTTACAAATCGAATGAAAGGAGTAGATCTGGCAGAAGAGGCATATAATTGGAAATCATGAAAACAGGGAGGAGCATCGTACGAGTTATAGAAATCATACCGACTCTAAACAATAAACCACACTTGAATCAAATCCTATTCACATTAATTTGCACCCCACATTCACTAGACACAGATAATTCAATTAATAAGATGAATATTATACTTTGCGGAAGATTTGAGATACACGATATATTATTAGTCTATTTAAGAAATGAGAATTGTTAATTCACTTAAAAAACAGCCACATTTTCAGGTAATAGTTATACTCGTTGAAGGAAACACTTTTCTTTTACAGATATTTGATGTTTTCACATTCTGTTCTTGTTATGAATACATTCATAAGAGGGCTAAGAATATTGCTTTTTTTCGTCATATTGTTGAGAGAAATAACAAACAAAAGAATACATGTACTATATCAAATTCATCTCCTGCAGCAAAAACGTCAAACATCGGTCCCAAGTGGATAGACCAGTGAACTGTTGCCATATGTTTTAAATTTCATTAAATATTTAGTACGAAAATCGTTCTTTGATACCGTTACTTCCTGTCATCTGTGGTCTTGTATTACCTGTATAATATTTTCATACAAAAATTCACAAGAAAGGTACCACATGTTAAATACTCACATGACGTTAAAACAGTGTTTCTCCATCTTCTATATACGGAATGTTTTAATTAATTATACATTTTTGAAGAAGCAATGAATTATACAGATAGAGTTTGAAAATGACAGGTATAATACATACTTGTTCTCTTCAATCTTCATAACGGAAATTTACTGGAGTTACGTGAGTAAAACATCCATTACCAAACAAGTATCTACAAGTTATAAGTTTAAATTAAGCTGCTATTTATTCCCATTCTCGTTACACCGACAAGTTGTAACGTGGCAGAGGACTGGATGATACATAGTGTAGTAAAGTTAAAACCGTATTTGTTAAATAAATGTATCTCGTGAGTTATTATTCGCAAACATAAGAGTCTAATGAGAACAACATAATCCTTTGGTTTAAGTTTTGCATTACGCTAAAGCTGTATGAATATAGGATTAATAATTGTTGCAATTAGTAACGTAACCTCAAACATTCTGACACAAACAACTTGCTATAATCAAAGTATTATCTCCTCCACTCACATAAACTGCCATAAGGATGCATATTTTCCAAAATATTTCGCAATGATATGTTAAACATTTGTACTGATTGCATTCATAATCTTGCTATTTTACTCATGGTTGAGATGACCTTAAATGAAATGACATTAGTAACAGAGTGTGAAACAATAATAATGCATTACGCTACTACAGTGATGTTGAGCGATCAGTAATGAAGGGACTGAGACGCTGCACCCGGGGTCCTCAGCTGTGAAGGAAGCAAATGGGTTATTTGAGTAGTGGATCTAGAGCATTCCGCACTGGGGATACTGTAGAGATTTCATTTGTGCGCCACAGTATAAACAAATATCTTGTACTATTGTTCCATTCGTGGTTGCTGCACTTTCGGGAATCTTACACAAATTAAACGCGACACTGCACTGCAATAGCGGAAGTTCATTGTGCGGATAGTTTCTCTTGTATTACTCTGCAGTTTACTTCACAAATCAACCAAAAATACATTTACCATTGATGTAACGTCCTCAATATCAACCATTGAATCTATCTCTGAACATTCTTATATCTTCATTTAATAAAATATCAAGAAAATTTAATTTATATAAAACATATTTTATTTTTCAGTTGTACCTAGCTGCTTTTATCTATATTATTTTCAACTATATCAGTACATCAGTACCATTTTCGCAATTTTCCTTAAAGATAATTAATTGAATTTCATCCGATATGTTAATAATTCGTGAGATTTTTGTTACAAACATATTATTATAAATCCTAACACAATAAAGACGTTCTCTTATATATAAAATAATTTAATGTTATATGCAGAAAGCGAAATTCTAATCAAACTTAAAATTTATTTTATGAATAACGAATGAATGAAAACCTTTGATATCCTGTAAATGCATACTATATCTTGGAAGGCTTGAAATCGCATTGCGTCATAATTATGCCAACATCAAAGGAAATGTTATTTTCAAGACACTAAATTTTATTTCAAGGTGAAATTTTAATTCAACATTATAACTGAAGACAGAGATCTGTTTTAGTGAAATTATCGCATAGAAACAAAGAACGTATTATTAATTTAGAACTAAGTATTTGATCCAATGGTACGCAGCATGAAAAGTAACAGGTTACAAATTTAATTTTCTCGCTGACAGCGTCGAAGACAAATTACAAACGAATTTCGATAGTATATCTTAATAATGGTACTACATTTTTATATAATTTCTAATATACCAGTATTTACGTTTCTTGTAATAAAGAGATTCAAGTAACATTCTCTGGAATGGAGAAGACTGACTGACTAATTTGCAATTAGGATGTGGAACTGGTGCAGTATGCGGAGAGAAAATAATTGCGGGTGTACGCCCGGAGTATACAGTTCCGTGGGTTTTTGGCAGTGTGTCGCTGTGTGTACGAGTAAAAACAAGAGTAATACGTTTCATTTCAGATACTTTATTTGTACAGGAAGAAGGAACCGTTTGTTAGAGATAGCGCGCCGGTTTCCTGGCATCCCGCTCGCACGAAGGGCCAGCGTCCCGTTTTCCGGTGCTCTGACGACATAACCGGGTAATTCATCAGTAAACTAGCCAACTAAGATCGTTGCTCATCCGAGTTTCTTGTCAGAAACAGTACGATCCTATATCTCTGTAGAGCGGCACGAACATTTTTATTTTTTCCCAATATAAAATATCGAAAATCATATTACACACATATATATAATTATTATATAATCGTTATTAAAAATATTGATTTAATTATTAAAGAAATCAATATTTTTTTCGCTATATGTAGGAAAGAAAAGTTTAACCTCTTTTCTTCTACTTATCCTTTTAATTATAAAAATAATTATTCAAAACCAAGTTTCAATCATAATGAATTCAAGTTAACTGATTACGGTCATAAATTATTCATTGAATTTGTTCTAAAGGGAAATACATTTTTCTGTTTAACGAAACTCTAATTAAAAATGTCACTCTCGGCAAATTAGGTTTTCAACGCACATATTTTATTCTGAAAATATAGCGTTGAACGAAGTAGATCCAATGATTGGGTTTCAGGTGATTATTTCAGTGTTTTAAATGTGATCTACCATCAGACACTGAATAATTGGTAATTAATAGTATTACGAATACACTTGACTTGACAGATATAAATGTTTCATTTTTCGTCGGCTCTCAAAAAATGTTATTGACGGATGCGTGTGTCAACCAGGTGCTCATATATGTAATCCAGTTCAACGTACATGTATGTAAAATATAATCATAAATTACAATCACTGTATCGATACAGATACAAATTTGTATATATGAAATATGGGGAAACACATTTACAAATGAATGTGACTATAAATTATAAAATTTTATTTTACTACGCACCGTTATTTATTACTTGTTTTTATATCTGTGTTGTTTTTATTGTTTAACAGGAAACTTTATACAAATCAAAATATTTAAATATTTAATAGTTGTGCCTGACAAATCTGGAAATAAAACCACTTTAGTTACATAATTTTATTACAGCATTTACTAATTAAACGTTAATGCTAATAAATGGGAAAACATTTCCTTTATTTCTATAACAAATTAATACTTAATGTGTATATATTATTTCAATAATTTTTTATGTGAAAACATATTGTAGAATCTATAATATACATTGAAAACTCTATATAATTCACCTATTGAGATAACTATTAAAACGAAGCAAATAGATTAGTTAAATAATGAAATACGTTGAACATCCTCATGTATTTGAGTGTATATTGACAACGAGGATATACTAGATATGCGGGTAGCATTCTGCAAGGATACGCTAGCCTGAAAGAGTTTCAAACTTTTTAATTGGTCTAGAAAGGTCAGAAATCTAATTGGAAATAATTTAAAGTTTTTGCTATAACGGAGTTGAAAAAGACACCATTAAAATACCACAAACTGAAAACTAGCAGTTCTGAATATAGTAGTTGGAATTAGTGTTTGTTGACAGCATATTGTTACTGTTCTGATCTACTACATTGAATTACAGGATCATGTGTTACAATCAATATGCAATTTCCAAACAATAATCTCCAAATACCTAGCTACGATTATCAATGTTCAAGATGTATGAGCAATATAACATTGTTTCAATTTTACATCAAACAGTTACCTGTTGTACTTCATTGTAATCATTTTAATGCCTCTATATCTAACAAAGTGTACTTACTGTTTAAATAAACTAAAACATAACACTATAAAGGAAATTCATTTATGAAAATACCTGAATAATGTTCATAATTGACAGATATTTATTAGAATTTGACTTTGTGTGAAAGTAGCTATTGTTTCGTGTAATGAAAGTGTTTGAGAATGTTTCAATTGTGCGGTAGAGTTTGTGTGTGGCCTGCTTTTATAGAAAACGTTCATAAATCTCTGCTAAGCGTTGGCTGAGTGCAATGGCACTTCCACAGCACGCTACCATACTGAAAACGTGCCGTCAAGGTATTGGGCGCACACGAAGCCGTTCTTTGATATATTGCAAGATGTCACCAATGTTGTGGTAGTCATTTTAATTTTATTACCGTAAATTCATTGAAATTGCAATTCTGCATTCATACAGCACAAATGGAAATCGCACAAATACAGTTTGTTTTGACATTTGAAGGTACCGATATAATGTTACTATTCATAACATATCACTCAATTAGGAATACTCCGTTTCACAGAGGCAAATATTGATTTCAAGTGTAATTTATCGTAACACATGTGTACCACTAGACGTTTTATTTATTTCACTATTCAAATATACAATATACATATTAAAATTGTATAATTGTTTATTCAGATCTATGATAAATAGCAAATAACTACATATGTGTTTTGTTATAACCAAAACTAAAAGTATCAGGAATATTTTTTTGTAGATATTTGAAAAATCGCTTCCCGTTAAACTAATGGTGAACTGTCAGCGGTCGTAGTTGATATACAAACGTATCGTTGATATAAATCACACATCAGATACACAATGCCTTGATTTGATCGATTGTTTTCGCTGGAACGTCAAACAATTGTTATCAAACAATCAAGAGTGGTTGAGCATGAGAGATTCAGATGTCACGTTCCTGACCACGTCCGTTACCTCCCCTTGTCCTCTCTAAGCCCTTAACAAAGTCACGGTCCATTCACTGTATGTCGCTACTGGACAGAGATACTTCACTTCACTTATAGGTAAGTGCATTAGTATGTTGCTACGTTCACATTCTTATATTTATACACGTAGGTACAATTTCTATTTAAAATATATGATCAAATACAATTTGTAATATAGATTAATATAGAGAAGGAAATGTCAATGTAAATGAATAGTTTGATTATTGAATAAATTTTAATGCACACTGCATTAAACTTATTTGACTTCCGTATGCAATGAGATATGATTTATGACAGTGGCCGAGTGTAACACATATTGGAACTGTTTGTTATAGACGTATGTTTCATCCCATCTCATCCAATTCTCACACGCACACATATGTGCCTGTTTTTTCCTTGAAATCAGGCTGTTCACTTTCATACCGCAATCGGCACCCGGTGGACACGAGTAGTTCTGGGTTCGAACCTCGCCAGTGACTGATTGATGGTGGCGGTGCAGCTAGAATACTGAATGGAAACGAGATGAACGCAGGCCTAAGCCATGCCTGATGCCTAACGCCCAACGCGAACTGCCAACTTATTATATATATCAGTTATATGCGATAGATCTCCTCTAGCTAACCTCTTCGAGTGCGTGTGCGAAAATGTTATAATATATGAAATTGTTCGCACTTTGCATATTATATTTGTGTGTATTTTCTTTATTTCTACTTGGAACACAAACTTTACGATCGTAAATCTCTCTCTGGAATGTACAAGGACCCCCAAGGAATAAACGATCTGTCCCATGCGAAAATTGTGTTTATAGTGCAATGGGAAATTGGTGTTCAGAAATGTTTTATTGCGTTTTTTATTGAAACTTCCCGACGCACTGTTCCATGTGCCTTTAAACTTCTTCCTAGTAGATACACATTTTATCTTATCACCTCTATTGGATCTAACCTCAATAAGTATGTATGTATATGACTGACTACAAATATTCAGGTAGGTATCTATCAGTTTCCTTATAAACGTACAAATTCATGCATTTTTTATTCGAAAGTTTTAATTTTAAATAGAATTTCAGTTTGTCACTAGGTAATATTGTAGTGTAAAATGATATAATGTTTAGATAAAGTTTTCTTTGCAGCACGGAAACTAATAAGCTACATTTATTAAACTTATGCTTGTGTAGAGAATGCGAGAATCTGTAATTATAGTTTAGACAAAGAGCATCATACATCACTTCTACATCGTAGTAGACAGACAGGAATGAACAACATTTCGGAGTTATAATGATCAATTAACAGGTGTTACAGTTGTTAGCAATGAAGCTAATGTTGAACTGGAAACTTATTCATACAAAACTAATTCTAAACATATTTCGTTACCGTATTATCGTTGTTTTAACTAAATAATTATAAATTTAACTCATTTATTACATGTTAGTTACAAATAGTGTTACGTAAAATATCAATGATTATAATTAAATCTTTGAATTACCTTATGTCAAATTATGTCAAAGGTTTCCATAATAATATCTATGTTATTACAATAATCAAATAAGTTTATATCACTTTCTTAATCAAATAATCTTTCCGAATATTTAAAACATACATTTGTACTTTTATTTAAAATGATGTACAGGGATAGTTTTATCTTTTCTTATTTTTAGTGATTCTATTTTTTAAATATGCAGAATATAGGTTCTCATTAAACGAATATATATTTAAGAACGTTAGTGACCAAATATATATATTTTTTATTTAATTTATATAATTGCTTGTCGAGCTTTTATGTGTTGAATACAAGTTCGGCACTGTACTGTACATATAATGATTTTCGGTTTTAGTTACTTTTGTTTTTCGCACTGGATGTTGGCAATAGTGCTATGTTGGTTTTTGTGTCAAGAGTGAATGACAATTGTCGTTGCTTGTTTTAATCAAATTATCTGTATACAAAAGATGTATGGTATATTAATTTAATTATTACATAATTTGTATTTTGTAACTTGCTCTTAATGCAATATGGATGAAACAGAAATAAAAAGTATTATATCAGGAGAAGACAGTTCGCTTGGTCAAAGTGTAAACAAGTTTATTGAGAAGGTAGTTTTAATACTAAATGCATTCGATATTTTATTTAAAATACGTATTTTTTAGCATGCAGAAACATTTTCCTTTCCTGTGCTGAACAATAATGATCTAAGAAAAGAACTGTGGTCTGCTCTTTTCCGATATTTACAAAACAAACAATTATGTGCAATACATATTCCATGTTTATCTGCTATCAGAATATTAAGGTAAGACAGTGTTTATTTAAGTATAAATGCTCTATTGTGTTTTAATATTATCTTATATTTCCAGTCGAGACAAAACCGGCTTAAATGAGATGATATGTGACAAATGGATGAATATTCTTTTGTATCACAGTGATCTGAAAGAACAGCCGGAACAGAAAAGTGTATCCCCAAATTATAGTGTCATAATAGAAGGGTTAAAGTGTTTGTGTAATTTGGTATTTAATAGTTCTGTAGCCAGCACTATATCTTCAAAAAATGGTACACTTGAGGGTATTATGAAACGCGTATTAACATATCGGTAAGTACGTAGCAGTTTAATGAAATTTTCCGTTACTAATTCATTGATATTTAGTGATCCTGAGGTACCAAGTGATGTGAAATATTTTGATATGCGATTGTTATTTATAATAACAGCATTGTGCGCGGAAATTAGACCAAAGCTACAAAATGAACTACATGGAGGTACTTACTTAATTGAAATCTTAGATCTTATTTTGAAAGAAGCTGCAGTTGATCCGAGTAACAGTGCTGGCACTACAAATGATAAGGTTACTCTCTCTGTAAGTGATTGTCTCTTATTATTAGTATATTATTTATGTATAAAACCTGTTTGCAGGAATCACAAGTGAATCTTGCGTGTGAAATTTTAAAAGTACTTTTCAATTTATACGTAAATAGTAACTTTACTATGACGAATGACGAAGAGGAGGAAACTCATTACTTAAGACTGGTTATTATATTGCACGACATGCTACTGACATCAACACACTCTCCGAATAATCGTGGAGAGTTGGATGTCCATATAATTGGTTTGCTAACAGCGTTGCCATCTAGATATTTAAAGGAGTTGTATACACCAGTCACAGACGATCAAGAATTGTCAAAAGAAATGGAATATGAAGGTCACAATATGGAAGCTGTGTATCTTTTATTGGCCACACTGAAAAATCGATTAAATAATCCACAAGTAATTATATATATATGTTAGGTGAATTCTGAATTAAGTTTGACACAATCTCTGTATTATAGAAAGGGAAGAACGAACTTCTATCACCCATACTGACAGTGTTAGTTATGTGTGCGTCCAGTTCTAGAATTATGCGTAAATATTTACGAAACCAAATACTACCACCGTTGAAAGATGTACATAATCGTCCGGAACAAGGGTCCACATTGCGTAACCACTTGTGTCGGTTATTAACGTCACCAGACATGAGAGTCCGTGATCTTGCTGCAGAACTTATATTTGTACTGTGTAAAGAAAATGGTAACTATAAAAACAAGTATATGCATGTCTTGTAATAAATAATAGCAAAGCTTCTACTATTATCCAGTAAGTATAAAACAGTAGTTATATGCATGTAATATTGTTTCTGTACAGTTGGACGAATGATCAAATACACTGGTTACGGTAATGCAGCCGGTTGGTTCGCTAATCGTGGTCTCTTACTCGGCGGCCGCTCAGAAGGTTCCTCCAAGTACAGTTCCGAAAGTGAAGACAGTGATACTGAAGAATACAAAGAGTACAAACATGGTATCAATCATGTTATGGGTTGCTATGAACCACCACATCCACAGACAATGACCGAAGAACAGAAAGAACACGAAGCTTTGCATTTGGCAGATCTAATACAGAATCTAATAGATAAAAACGTGATTAAACCATGTATTGTCAATGAAGACGGACGGCCTGAACCTGTGGAACACGTATTACAATTACAGAATGCATTGCCCCGACAGCAGGTTCGTAGAAATTCAGAATCATCCTGAATCTGTATACGCAATTTTCTGGTTTTATCATTAAAATATCAGAATTTTGACAACATTCAGTTCGTTGGAAACGTTTGATGTATTTACATGTTTTAAACGTGTTAAAACTGCACCCTTGATTTTGTGTCAACAATTGTTAAATGATGTACTGTGCTCACCATACAGTTCTAACTAAATATGTTTCATATTTTGAGAAATATTGTCAATGTTTCACACGAAGCTAACTTTTAAGGATATCTGGAAAATATAAATTTGCACCGCTTAGGTAAATAAGTAACTTTATAAATGTTTTTATTTTAAAAGATCTGGTAAGATTTCCTATTCGATAATAGATTTTATTGTATTGTTAAGTATTAACTGTAATACGGTAATGTCTAATCCATGTTACTGTACATTTTTATTTGTTGATACTGAATGTGTACAATATAAATATTATTTAAACAACAACTTTCGGCGGTGTTGGTTTCTCGAATTCACCTAATTCTTCATCGTAGTACAAGTTAGCACGGAAAGGTTTCAATTCCCATGGTACCTGTTGTTCCATTGACATTAAATTCACTCCTAAATCTTCTAAAGTTGGTACTCCTTCTTCTATTACATCTGTCAGACATTCCTACAAGTATAAATAGTTTAACAACAGTTTTAACAATATTCCTTACATAAATTTACATACCCGTTCTATTCTTTCCCAGTGCAAGTTGGCGATAGGGAATGATGGAGATAGTGCGAAAGTTAAATCAACTTTCAATTTAAAGAGAGGATCATATTTCATGTCATATCGCCAGTAACCCCACTTTCCTTCCTTGCGCATAATTCTGTGGAACCAATCTACAAGTTCTGACAGCTGATACCGTTTTGGTCTGTAACGGAATAAAATAACTTACTTTTCTGAACTAGAAGTGCATTTTGTGTCATAGTTTGTACGTACCCCACAGCCTGGAATATCTTTCCATCTGCGTCAGCATCTCTGCACGCTGCTACAATACCTGCAGCTAAATCACTCACATACACTGGCTGCTTAATTGTATGTTCACCGTTCTTGTACAGTGGCATAAAGCGTCCTTGATGACGCCACATGTGAGAATAGTATCTACATACAACATATAAGATGATACTTTCAGTAGCGATATAGTAAAACCTTTATAAATACCTCAAAAATCTATCTTCCTGACCGTACACATCAGATGGCCTGAAAATAATAGCTTCAGGGAATTCTTCTCTAACAGCTTGCTCTCCAAGCCATTTACTTCTAAGGAACTTCGATCCTTGAGGCAAAACATGTGGCTCGGGATATTCTGCAGCATTCAAAGCTGATACATGAATAAACTTCTTCACACCAGCTTCTTTCGCAATGCGAGCAATGTTCCTAGCTCCAGTAACATGTACATCATCATATTTGAAGTTCTTCGTTTCCCAATCCCGACCAACAAGATTAATGACAACATTTGAATATCGTACAGCTTTTGCAATTGCTTCTTCGTCCCGCAAATTGTACGGCTGGAACAAAACTTGTCCCAAGTCTCCACAGAGCCTCAAGCGAATTGCTTCATAATGATCAGCTCTGTACGGAATAATTAATTGCGTACCGATCTTTCCCAATCGATTACAGACATAGCGGCCTGTGAATCCAGTTGCACCAAATACAGTGGCAACTATTCCATTAAAACTGGACCGGCCACCAGTTCCTCTCTTTAAAGCTGATAAATTTACATCTGTGCTGTAGTTATTTGTTCGGATCAATGCAATGCCAATGATTCCAGAGCTCTGTTGTCCTACGATAAAATATGGTTAGAACATACATGGTTATGTAATTCAACATAATTTTTAAATATCTTCATTTAACTATCAAAATTATCGTAAGTTGTGGGATCATCAAATATACATAAAATACAATGACAATGTTACGACAGCACGGGTTAACTTACTCAAAATTTGAGACCCAGTTGACAAAACCACAGCAGCCATATCTGATGTTATGTCAAACTCCGAAACTAGTTAACCTTAAATTATCTAATTTTTTATCTACCTAGAATTTTTAAATTGTTTGTAAAATTTTTATTTTGTTAATGCTGTTCAAGAAATAATGTGTGCATTATTATGTGTATAGAAAACAACCTGGTTTAATTAAGTATGTAAACAGTTCAGTTGCATCTTCATAGATGGCAGTAGAATGTTAGAATTCAAATTAATCAATTTCTTAATTTCACTTTTTATAGTTACTTATACTCGAGTTTATTGATATGAAATTACAAGTACATATTCGTAATATAGTTTGACAAACAATATTTCGAATAATATTACATTTATCCTATGTGAATATATTATGTATATACTAACGCAACCCGCATAACAAGATATAAGCAACCGACAATACTCGTTGATGCTATAAATTCATTTTATTAGTGAGGTACACGGGGCTTGCGATAGATTTTCCACAGTAATTGGGGGTTTCGTAAAGAATTAAATTACTACAGAAAAGTTAATGCATAGCCCGCAAGAACTATTTGCACGTTATCGTAATTACAGTACTGCGTTTTATATTTTTATTTTTTGAAAGTTAAAAGCACAACTTGGAGAATACACTTTAGAAACTGTGTTTCTTGTCAAAATATTACTGTTATGAGTTTTTTTTGTAGATGCTTTTTATAATAGAAGCACTATGCGTAGTTATGAGACGTAGCAGAAGGTATTTAATGGATTTTTTAGAAATTCTGTGATAACTATAAACATATACAAAATAAGTAAAAGCAACAAAAAATATATCATTAAAAAGCGAAAATGGTAAATAAATATATGTGTGTAAATACTTGTGGACAAGCTTTTTGTGACACAGAAAGTCAACTTGATTATAAAAAATTTAACCAAACCGGGATTTAGTTGCGACATAAAACGTGTTCTGCGTAGCGGGTAAATAAGCTTTAATATTTATAGTAGCATTATCATGTTAGTAAAATTAATTTTATATGACGTACAGAATTAAGAAGATTACACCTATAACTTTTATGTAATTTAGTACTCCTATATTTTTTAATAAATCTGACAACTGCGCAGTAATGAATGAAATCGTAACTGTGCTGCATTTTTGTCAGTTATGCAAGAAGTTTGTTGGCACGTTTTAATTCTGACAGCTGTGAGTTTTAAATCTACTTTTTATATGTCGTTCGTAACGTAGCGCCGGAAGTTTTTCTGGTGAGCAGATAATGTCTTCTAAGTTACAGTTATTCAGATAATAGTAATACTTTGATAATTCGCCAACGACTGCAGTTAACTAAATTTTGAGCTGCATTTCTCAAGAGAGGATATTCGATTTATATTATTTTAAATTCATTAAAATCACTTATGAAATTTTAAAATTTTATTCTGATAGATGAATTTTTCTTCTAATTTGTATGCTCTAGGTCGAATAATCTTGAATCTTGACTAGCTAATATGAACGATGTATCCCTAAACTTAATAGCTTGCCACTTAAAATGTTGGCAAGTTTAAGGAACTTCACCTGCCTTAATACAAATATGTACATATTTAATGAGCCAAATAAGTGAATATTTAGTATAAGTGTTCAGTTTAATATATTGGTTCACAAACTATGTAGAAAATTAATTTTATTTGTCATTTAAATTGCATTTATGATAAAATTATTTCACACATACTTATTTACAGACACATGTGAATATAAAAAGAAAAAGAAATTGAAAAAGTTTACAAAACATGGAGAAATACTATATTATATTTTTGACAGAAAATGTCAAACCATCAATCACTTTTGTATAGATTTTAATAATGTTCAAAACAACAAATTCTATAGCAAATTCTTTATTCCATTTTGTGTTTGTTGACAAAATCGCCTTTCTTTGATCTGTGGCTACTTCTACATTTATTAGATAAAATAAAAAATGTCTCATTTCAGAATTTATTAGAAAATAACGGATATTTTTACAAAAAGTATTTTAAACTCGCTAGTATAGTAATTAGTATATACATAATTAATTTTCTTTTCATGTTTTTAATGAATATTAATCATCATTAATTAATTAAAGAGTAGATACTATGAAGAATGTATTTATTTGTCAAAAAATATTGGTTACATCATTTATTATGTATTGAGCATTAAAATGAAGTCTTGTTAAAGAGAACACAATACAGTCGCTTTTTAGGATGTTTCGAAAATGATGAATTAATTTTTAATAATATACAAATAAAGCGCAAGTTAACATTTTTTATTCTGATATACAAATTAATAGAGTACAAGAACATCATTATTACGATATTCCATCACGATTAAATGAAATAAAAATTATCACAAGCTCCTAGAGATACAACGTGATAATAGGTATGCTTTACCTGAATGTAATACAGATGATAGCAATACTAGTTACAGTACGTTGTCACTTGCACGATATTCTACACACATCATATTACATAACATTCACATGGTAACAACAAGACAGATAACATGTAAATTAGATGCAAACCACGTTCCACTCGTAATTTTCAGCAACAATAATCTAAGTGCAGACTCATAAATTCGAACATAAACGCAAAAGCACTGTGGAACGAATAAAATTGCAATGTGTAATACTATATGTACACTGCAGCTGCACACAATTTCATATACAGATATGTAGTTTATTTAAAATAATGTTTATTTTTTATTTATTAGTACACTGGAAGGTATTTGTTGAAATTTAGTTTAAATTACACATTCAGACAGTGAAGGATCCCTATATAGATTGACAAGTCCTGATCTTTCTGATATATACTATAATATAATATTCTATATTACATGTCAAAATCAATGACCTAACCTAAACTGTATCCATAACCAGTCAAATAGTATATGAGTAGACCATAATTTCACATGAGCAAACATTCAAAATTGTTACTTCAGTAAACTAGTTAATGTTTATCTAAAATCCAATCAAAAGCTTCCAATCAGCTTTCAAATATATCGTATGATTTGAATGTAGAAATAAATACCTAATTTTCATCGTTTATTTTCTAATAGTTGCTAATATTTTGGATGTATGTGGTTATTCTTAAATTACGTACGATTAACTACTGTAGTTAAGTATCTATTACGGTATAACCCTTCTAAACTTGGTGCGTAATTTGTGTAATGAAGTATATTATCCGAAACTTACACAAACTATTCGATATTCACCAAGAGCAGTTCAGCCCACACATGAAACTTCTCTGGGATCAGATATATTATAATGGCATACTGATAATACGTATATGTGTGAACAGGAAATAGTCTTAATGTAGAACAAACCTGCGATAATAACACAATGTATGTTTTCACTTACTACCAAAACAGAGCATGATATATAGCTAGTTTATTATACAGATATAACTTGTATAATAAGGAGTCTACCCTAGTAATAGTCACATATCATTTAAATGCAAATGTATTGTATGTATTTTTTTCTTTAACAGACTAAAATGATTATCAGTTTAATGGCTTGCATGTATCTGTTTACCTAGCATTGAATGCATGAAAATAAGTATAGAATTACTGTTGTTTTCAATACAAAAGTAACGCATAATAGTTTTGTTGGTAATTGGTGTGTATATATATAACAATAACATGATGTTCAAATGTACATCATACAATGCCAGATGTTGAAATATTTCATTAATTTGCTTATTGAAATTTAGTGAAACAAAACTGAAATGAATAGAATAGCACGGTGCAGATTTATTGTATTGTGTTATGGATACACAAATTTAAATTGATTATTTAAAGAAATAAAACAAAGGATGTGTTATGACAAGTTTATTAAAAGGTAGAAATTAAAAAATATTGACATACACAATACAAAGGATAAAGGAAAACAAATATTAATATAATTACTACTACAATACAATTCTACCGGATGCGGCGGTTTTTCCGTAAATATAGAAAGTTCATCACATATGTGAATGGCAGTTGAATTACGTAAATAAATTTTCGGAAATTGACATGATAAATAGTGCTTGATTTTATTTTATACTTGAATAAGTCCATCGATAAAGTGATTTATATCAATAAACCTTTATTTTCGTGATATAATAAATAGTAAAATAATTTATGACAAAGCAACGTATAAGCTGCACTGCTGAAACAGCTTCCATGAAATGCAAAACACAGTGTGGATAGCTGATAATATACTTCAGATAATATTGTCTTCCCAAGCACTTCTTTTTTTAACAAATATGCACTTCCATATTCTGTAGTGTATACATTTTAATAATTAATGTCAAATAATAAAACTGTTTTAACGTAAATTGTTTTTATAGATTTTATTTGAAATATGTCTCAGTTTTTGTATTATATAAATATGTACGAAGTAAAATATATGCTTGGTATAATATATTGTTTAACGTTACAGGGTTAATGATACAACAAGTAAGTACTTTAATAATTTCTTTAATCAATTAAATTAGTAAATATTTCGTCATTATCGTAATGGATAATACAACGAAAATGTTCTGCAATATATCATCTATGGAAATTTTGAGTTTAAACTTCCGGTTTTAAAAGAAGTTCGTGTTGCGCGGGAGGATAAGCCAGATAAATATGATATATAGCGGTTGGCGTGTAACGGAACAGCTGTGCAAGGAGTTACTAATACAAGATGTTTAATCAATTTACATAAAATCAGTCAGATATGAAATATGAAGTACAACAGTCCTAACATGGACAATCTATTTAACTGCGATTTATAATTAATAAATTGTTCACAATTACTTAATAACGAGCGAAAGGCAAGAATGATGTTAATAATAGTGTTTCATGACATTTCCTTTCAAAATTAATTTATGTAAAGCAACTCAATTTTCATACAAAATATTATTTTTAATGGACTATAAATTTTTAATTAAAATTATGCAAATTATACATTATTTCGTTTATTAGTAAAATTAGGAAATAATCTTTAAAATTTCCCATACACGAGTACATTACACAAAGAATAAAAAGGTGGCTTATACGAACATCAGTATACAAAACGAAGAAATATATTTCTCTTTTGAAGCAGGAAATGTACATAGAGTACTACTTTATCTTGAAATCGACATAAAGCTAAACAATTCTACGTGCAATGCAATACCTGCTGTTCACAAAGTAAGTATTCTTAATGTAATTGAGCCAGATTGGATCGAAGCACGAGGAAATCTGTGTCGGAAAACAAACGTAGCTGCTCTGAATATTAGCAGTCTCACAGAAAACCACAAAAGAACAATCTACCAAGTCTTACCTTATACAAGATGAAAATTAAATTTGAAATACGCGAAAATTACGTACATACGAGAAAACATCATTTAAAATTTTATCTTAAATTACTACTCTTTATACAAATACCCTTTTACGTTGTTGTTTTCTAATAATCTCAATTAAATAACTATTTATTTGTATTTTAAAACTTAAGATAGATTCCAGTTTTTATTTATGTTACATATATGTAATAAACTTCAAAGTTTTTCCATAAAGCGCAGAATTTGTTGAAGCAAGAAAGGGTACACCCTTCCGCCTTTATAAATCATCAAAGATTTTTTGGAACTATGAGAAAATTCCGCTATTATTTCTAAAACTTTATACTTAAAAATGTCAGAAATTAGTCGAATTATGGAGCTAGTGCTCTGAATAGTGCTACTTGTGATTTAAATCTGTTCTTCG
>JAGJTL010001381.1:1446114-1456137 GCA_022063505.1 Calosoma granatense
TGTAAAAATATAAATAAAAATGTACTTGAATGGTTATTGATGTGCAACATATGAATTTATATACAATACAAAGCTTATTGGGGGTGGGGGTCTACGTTTTTCGAACCTTTGGAAAATAACAACCGATTCTGCTTCAATTGCCTCTGTATATAACACAAATGCATATAGGCGTTTATAAAAGAGAACGAAAAATTCTCTTTTGATATACGACCGTTTTTTTTTCTCTCGGAATGATACGAAATATTAAATTTATTTCTATCTGTAATTGATGATGACTTTTTTTGGCCATTTAAAAAAAATCGGTTTCACCATCATACCTCCCCCGTTATGTTTTAAATTATGCGTTCTCCAGTTATTATATCTGTGTTTGAAACGGTGGCAAATGGCCAAGAACAAGATAATCTAACTGTCCACCCGTAAAGTATATATGGTGGTTATAGTTGTGTCAGTTTAACGGTACGATTTAGTATTGTTTTATTTGATTTTGGCAGGGATACACTACATGATGATTTATTGAGATTCCTAAACATTAACCACATGTTTTTTCCTCCAAGCGAAAGTCTGACATATTTGCTCACTTATTCTACTGCTGTACCATTTGCTTTTTTATCTGGTTGTCTGTTGCAAAACACAAGCCCTTTGTGGTCGTGCGTGACAATATATGATTAAGGAAGATACTAAAAGAATAGAGATAATTGCCAACTGTTGGGATATAAAATTGTAACAAAACAGGAAATACAGAGTATTTTGGTAATCTGCACCAACTTGCAGTTCGTGTTTTCATGATTAGTTTACTAGATCATTCGTGTCGTAGTGATTTATTGTTATGAGAAAGTTGAATGTATCATTAAAACACATCAGGAAATTGGAACTAGTTATCACACCGAAGGCAAAAACGTTAATTAAAAGCTATACCGTGAAGGGTTGTAGAATAATGTAGCAACGATATAAAAAAGTTAGTAGCCAGTTGTAAAATCTTATCAGTAGAGCAGCAAGTCAAGTATGTTTTATGCCGCCTGCGATAAAATATAACTATTTCCAAACGCCCATCGATTTAAGAAATATTCGGTAATAAATTTTTTACAATATTAACAACATTCTGTATTATAGAAAAAAAAAATGTCAGATTCCATCTTTAAAATTAATAAAAGATTTAAGATTAATAAAAAATACCAAAGAAATCGAATGAAAAAATCAACGTTTTATCAGTGGGTGCAGGGAGAGTTTTTTATAGAATGTCGCAGGGAAGATGGAGTTTAAGATCAAGCAAGATCAGCCTTTGCTGGATAGATCTATACTTTAGATGTGCTGCAGTGGTTCTCTTCAGACTAACTTATGGTATTTGCTTCCGTTCTAGGATAAAATATATTCGAGACGTTTAAAATTCTCGGCAAAGGAATATTCATTTGAGCACACTGCAAATACCGATTTGGAATATTAGGTTTTAATAATTTATACTTACTAAAGTAACTACTACTAAAGTTGATAAAATGTATGTGACGAAAAAGTATATTATTCAGTAATTTTGGAACCAATGAGATAGACATCTAATAATATTAATTAAGATTGATTAAAAATAATATTTCATCATTTTTAAGCGCAATATTTAATTGTATCTACATATTTACTTATAATAGCATTAAAATTTTAATTTGAAATATCCCAAATCAAATTATGTATTGTACGAACAAAAATATGTGACAGAATTTTAAACGAATACATATGAGTAGGTTTTTCAAATCTGTATGAATATTAATTTAACGATTCCAAATAAAAAGTTTTATCATAACATAGTGTAAATAGTAATATACTATTTTCGTTAAATAAGCCTGAGAAGGTGCGTACGTTTAAATTAAATAATGTTAAATGAACTGTTACACAATTTTAATTAAATTTAATAAATTGTAATGCTTACTAATTTTTATGCATAGCTATAAGTTATCCGTCTAGTAGTAGCACGAAAAAATTTTGCTCCAAGTAATGTGTAATTATTTATGCGAATTTCGAAAAAATTCTTTTTCCGTTGTAATCAGTACATCAAATAATATATACTCTTAAATTTTTTGCAGTAATTTTGGGAAACCCCTATATATGTTATAGCCTTGTATAATAATTGTATTAAGTTAAGATTTTATGATGGGTAAATATTACTCCGCTTCCGATATTAAAATTATCTTCTTTTGATAAAACTCTAATAAAAATTCCTTTCGCTGAGGAAGTTACAGTATTAAATAAACTTGATATTCGTTAAACTCTACCGGGTGAAGTGGGTATTAATAGTTACGCATAATGCGTGACCCTCTTCAAATGTCCTGGTTGTAATCTGTTTGTTCACCTGAAATTTTGACAAACATTCATCCCCAAAGTATACCTCATGTCCAGGTGAAAATACCTAGAATACGTACTAGTTAGAAATATACTTGATAAAGTTGCGTGTGATTTAATTACCACAAAACAAATTAACCAAACCATAATGTATAAAACTATTAAGTATTTCCAAGATATAAGTTTTTATTACACCACAATATTACAAAAAAAAAATTAGTTCAGCAAAAAAATGGTAGACGTAATGTTTCTAAAATTTATGCAGGTATATGTCTTGTATTCCATAAAGATTTAATGAGTTCTCAGCAAAAAATTTAGTTTATCAAATAAGTAAATATACTTAGCCTAAATATCTAGTAACCCCTTGGTCAGATTCTCTGAGAATATATTTCAAAAATTTCATTAGCTACTAATTTGTTAATGTACAGCGAGAGCTAGTGGTACATGTACATGCATATATGTCTGCTGCACAGTGTGATGTGTTTTGGCATCCTCATTAATTAGATTTACCTAAGCTAAATAGGAGTTGCGAATAAAGCTTTCAGTGTCATAATTTTTCATGCAGTTTATTAGCGAACAGTAAAACTTTCGAAAATTAAATCTCATTTTCTCAGAGAGTAGATGGTAAACTATACGCTTTTTTCGTGAATGTGCGTGCGGTCCTAATTTACATCCCAGTTTAGGTAGATGTTAGTTATACACTAACTTAAATAATTCAATGTTACTAAATAATAAAATAATTATTATATTAATATAATATTAGATTATCAAATTCCAGAGATAATTTTTTGCGTAAGGAATTCAATTATCTAATATTTTATGAAGCTTCATATTGGATCATTGTGACCTTATTGAAATTAATGTAAAATAAACGGATGTTATTTATAAAGAAAAATAAAGAACAAGACATAGGATATCGGTAATAATTGGCTTTTCTTAGATATTGGTATATATTGCTATAAATATATCCAAGTACAATCTGAACGTTGTAAAAATAAATGTTTCATTCTTCCGTTTCTTGCTATGCGTATATTTACAAGTAGAAAATTTCTGACTTCTTCATGACAGTTAGTTATATTACAGTTTAAATAAACCGAACCACTGGAAAAGTTTCATTTCAGTCCTTATTTGTAGAAAATAAAAATATTTTCACAATGTCTCTGGAGAATTTTGCAAGCAACATCTTGAAATTAAATTTGTGCAAATCTCAGCCTGGGTTAATCTCGCTGATTTTTCTTTTTCTAATATAGAAAGTTTGCAGAGATTTTAACATTTTGTTGAAAAAAAATTATGATTATTCTTTTAAGAGAGAACCACAAATTAGTAACAATAATATGTTATAAATATTAAACATTCCTCATTAAATAGAACAAAATAGTAAGTTGTACGAAATAAAGAATGTTTCATTCGTAAAAGAAAAACTACAAATAAGTGGTAAAATTTACTGGTCTTACACATTTTACACCACAAATATTTATTGTTAACTATTTTATCATTGTACAACTCAACCTATCGTGATAGATGCTGACTTTTTTAACTGACAAATTTATGTTTTCCATTTATTTCAGTGGATTCTATAGGAAACTGTTTTCTCAAGCTTTTTCGTTGTTTCCTTCATTCGTACCACGCCTACTACTAACAAATAAATCTGTAGGTTTTGTAATAAATATTTTGTCAAATCAAACGTATTGAAATGTTACGCTTTTTCTGTTAAACCTACTTACCCAGTTTTTGATTAACATACATATTTATTTTATTTTTCTTCTTAATATAAATTAAAATTATGTTATGTAAGTATGTATGTTTGGTATTATTATAATATTTAGTTTTGTTGTTAACTAAAAAACAATGTTACACATTATTAGTATTATTTTTCTTCGAAATATATGTCTTTATATAATTTCTGAACGAAACATTATATTGTTACGATTAAAATGTATTTAGATAACTTTAATCAATACTGGAATAAATAAAATATCACAAATGTCGAAAAGCAAAAGTTTAATGAAAAGGAAATAACGAATTTTAATCTGTTATTCACGATTTTAGATTGAAGCTTTTAAAATGTACAGCTTTCTCAAGAACATCCCACCGAAATAATTTATTTTCCTTTATATTTTAATACATTGTTTTAATCAGAAAGCAGTTATATAAATCTAATTACTTTTCTTCCATCTATATATTTCGTAGCATATTAAAATTAAACACGATACATTTTATGTAGGTCACACTTTATAATTAATTACTTATTGTAATTTTTTAACATGAAAAATAAGATGACTAAACATTTTTTTAAACATTAATGTACAAACATTGAAAACAAATATCCTTCTATATATTTGTTTTGAAAAATTGGTTAAGTTGAAAATTGGGGTAACAAAATATTCAATTTAAAATGTGAAATGAAATTACAAATTACAGTAAAATACGTTTTAAAATATCGTTTGACTTTTTGAAAAAAAAAACTATGTTTAGTAGTCATGTAAAATATATTTATTGCAATTTAATGAAATTGAATAACACTGAAATATTGTTATATTTTCAATTTTAAATATTATTGTTTCAAACAAATAAAAATAAATATTTATTTATTTCATTGGTATTTATATGTCTCATTGATTTGGAACTCAAACATTTGTGTTTTATTGAATAAACGTAATAAAACATTGGTTATTTTCAAGGCGATTTCATTGTTATTTATTACAGCTACTGTCTACTAAAACACCTATTTATGTTTGCGAATACGTGCTTAATACTTAAATAAAACAGCGACAGTCTGTCTAAATACTTCGCAATTTTATTACTGCTCTTGTATCGTATAAACGCACAAGTTTATGCTGTTATTACCCAGTTGAAGTACGTTAATTTATAATGAAACTTTTTTCACTGCTAAGCATTGAAGACACAGACAGGTGATTACTGTAGTACGTGTTCAGAACAGAAATTCTAATTACATACTTTTAACCTTGTTCTCGGAAGTAGCAAGCAAGAACTTGCAAGTTACAACAATAACCCAGTGCACAGGTTCGCATATATAATGAAGATTACTAATCCTTTTCGTAAAACCAACATTAAACAAACTAAAATATTAAAGTACCAAATAGACTGTCGATAGATTTACACCACAACTAAAGTATATATCTTCTAGTAAAAAGGGAATTACACATTGTAAAATGGAGCAGTTATCCAAATCTTAGCAAGTCAATGATAAAATATACACCAAACCTGACGTAGCAGTATTATTAGATCTGAATTATGGTGGGATATTTATAACTGTATATAAAATATAGCGATTCTTGAGTACATTGTTCATTTAGTTCACTGCTTGAATAAATTTGATGAGCATCCAAGTAACCCGCAAAAATTCACTTTCCATCTCGGATTCGTCCGCATTATTTGAATGAAGCGAACATTCTTAATGTTTGAGCTTTAATATTAGATTCATTCAATGATTTGAAAGTTAAGATTTGTTCTTCGAATCCACGGCAAAATCAAATATTTTAATTACATTACAAAATTCAATGGCTTGTTGAAATATGAAGTCTTCCGAATTTGCAATTCTGAACGCAGTTAAACCAAATTATATTGTACGTATATTATTTATTGAAATTATGTTTAATTGTTACGAAATATAATTATATATTTCATTACATACATAAAAATATGTTATTTTAAAAATATCACACTTTTCCAGAGTTTTGAACACCACGTTTCAAAAGTAATTTAAAATTTCATAGCATCCCCGTTTTATTGCTACTTGCATATTAATACCGTAGAATTGAGAATTCTAGGATAAATTTTGTCTCGTGTAAGTGCAATATACGGTATTTGTTCAAATAAAGCTCTATGTTTAATAGTACTCGTTACGAAAATCAATATTTGACAAAAGTTTCGGACCTATGTGTAAAGCAATGAATGTACAAGCGTATATGTACATGTATCGCTATGTAATTAATGTACATCCAACAGCATGTCTGCTAAATGCGAATGATTACCAAAATACCATTCCATTCATAAGTATTTAACCAATCTAGCAACGGTTACCGAATTCACTGGATCAGTCGGAACTAGTTTCGGATAAACTAACTGTGGATTCGTTGCGATTATTAGTTTAGTTTGTTACTAGATTGTGCTTATAGAATTTGAACAGGAATTTCGGTTCAAATGTCAAAAAACGTACGCTTGGAATCTAAATTAAAATCTACAGAGCTGATGATATAATAATTATTATGTGTTTATAACATCGTATAACTAATCCTGTACGGATAAGATTCGAGAATTTAATAGAAATCCATGGATGTATATTGTACAAGTTTAATATCATGCGTGTATCGATCGTACCATAATACCAATATGTACAACAAGTTTATTTTGCAGCACTTATAAGGAATTTAAAATGGTTGACCTAATACATTACATGAATTTTGTTTATTAAATTCTAAACTAATACTTAAAACAAGGACAACTGTAAAATTCATTTATGTTATGTATTGAGATGAATAAAACTATATTTTTCGTATTTTCATTATAGTTCCTTAGAGATAAAATGTTAAATTTCGGATAATAAATTAATATTATTCATTTGTTATTTAGTCAAATAGAAAATAATAGTATAATAAGATATTATATAGTTACCAATTTTTAAAAAACTTCTTCTTCATTGTAACTTATATTACTGTAAAATTAATAATCACTAAATAAATATTTGAATACCCGTGAATAACAAAGGATTAATGTTAACACAGGTATAAAGCGTTCATTTTGCCGTTCATCTTCAACCATATAATCATAAACAAAAGTCACTGACAAAGTGAATGAACATAATACGGCTACCGTCATTTTCAATCGGATATGCAGAAAGGCTTGGCTTTTGATAGGTTCTATAGATGTATATAGGTGTCTCTCTTTATACATGATACCAACTAAATAATACAGTAATACAACTCAATACAGGGCATACATTAATCAAAACGACTAATTCATGTACACAGATAGTAAAAGATTTATTTACATTTTTACATACGAATTTTTTTTGTATATCCATATTTACAACTTCCTATATACTGCTGTAGATTATGTTCTCTGATCTTCTTTGAAATACCATACATTAATCATAATTTTGAATGAGAATTTTACTTCCTTGAAAAACAAATCAAAAGTGAAAGTATCTCATCACATTGGCATTCTGCCAATATTGTTTGTACTTCTGTAAGAATTTGATCCGGCAGTGTAGGTGGACATTTCTCTGAAGACGATTAATATAATCTACTAGGGTTGTTTCACACAAAAAAACTCTTTGTGTTAGATCTATACGAGAACAAACTATTCTTCTAAAAAAAGAACATGTAAATAGCCTCATAAATTATTCAGTTACTTTACATATAAATTCAGATACATATTATTAATTCTGGAAATATCTGCATATGCAGCAATACTCTAAATGTATGTTATTTTATCCATTAATGATCTGTATAAATGATTACTATATTTGTATTTTGCAGGTTGTCCAATGTCAACCATGAACAACGCATTCAAGGAACTAATGCGAGCAGTGGATTCTGTGAGTGGAAGTGAATCTTCATTCTCAAATGTACGAACACAAACATATAGTGATGGTGTTTTCATTAGTGATATAGGTTTAAATGAGACCTTAACGCATACGGTTGAAACAATTATAAAAATGAACGTTACACCGGATGATCTGAATACAGTGGTTTTAGTATCGAACAAAACTTCCGCTTCTGCTGGCAGCGTTTTTGAAAGTAAACTCATTATACCCTTGTATGTCATCATTTTCTTACTTTCCGTCATCGGTAACACGTTAGTACTTGTTACACTGGCACAGAATAAACGGATGCGAACAGTGACAAACGTGTACCTCCTCAATTTGGTGAGTAAAATTACTTCCTTTAATTTTTGTATCGTTTATTCAATTAATATTTAATTCAAATAGCCTTTTATGTATGCAGACGAACAATTTAATTTCGAAAAAAATCCATTGTGCTTTGATAAAATTACTACAAAAATAACATATTGTCAAACAATTTATTGCATAATTTCCGTGGAAAGAATAATGTCCAGTAATATTATTTACTTTGTGTAATGCTACGGGCTGACATGAAATATAACTGCAGTGAATCATTGTTTTGAAGAATTCATTTGGAAATGTAATTTGTGAATGATTATGATGTGTCACGAAGGACCACTCGAATGCCAGTGTATTTAAAGCTCGGAATTCGTGTTTACAGTGTGACTGGTGGAGTCACAGCCATTACATGGTTTTATGGCTACACTAAATACATTTGCTAATATAGATAAGCATGAAGTTTGCGTGATGTCGCTGGTTATTTAATTTCTTCATAGATGTTTCTTCACGTCGGACATTGTACAGTAAATGAATTTTAATATTGTTGTACCAGCTTTGATGTATGCATATTATAACCTAGGCCTTAGGTCATAAGGTGTCATATGTGCCTGAAAATATAAATGAAACATGTAAACGTTTGCTGTTTGAGAAAGTAGTGTATTTATAAGTAAATAAAATATTAGTACATATAATGGTGTACCCGTAGGGAAGTGCTGGTGTGAAATACTTCGGGCTCAGAGCTTTGCGCGTTTTGGTTTTAAATAAACCACAAACATTGTTAGAATGGAAAGAGAAACCCCACTCCGGGACTCAGGAGTTAAACTTTGCTGCGGGCGAATCCACTTCCCACTGCGCAACCAGCAATTACTATACATTTCTAAACAGTTTAAATATACTTCACAGTCTTTTATTTTAGCGCTAATTAAAATACAATTAGGGATTTGGTAGAATATAAAATTGTTTTCTCCAGTTTATTTTTCGAACATTTCAAGTTTTACAATTCTTAAGTACTTATATAATACAGTTCATTTGAAAATATATTATAAAAAAACAAAATCTTCCAGGCCTAACATAAGCAAAATCTTTATGTTTACTGAGAGCAGACGATATATAAAGAAACATTTACTGCATATTGAAAATATCTCGTGTTCAGATAAAACTCAAATAACCAAAGTAAATGAAGTATATGTAACAGACTTTTTTTTACAGTTTGTTGAACACACTATTCTGTAATATTGTTTTTTCTTCAATTATATATATAAAAGGTTTCACGATGTTTCATTTTTAGATATATATGTTACCTGTCATTAATTGAAGTAAACCCATCCGTTTTCTCATAAAGCAACTAAAATCGATAGTATTTTAGATTGCAGTACCAAACCAATAGATATCAGAGTACTGAAATAACTTGTGACAGTTTTCTCATACGTTCCGAAATGAACAAGTGCGTCCATTCTTAACCAATACTTTGAGTTGTGCAACATGCTGACACATGTAATTAATTTTAAACCGAATAAGAATTCAACCATGCTGATCATGCACCACTCGAATAGCAACAAATTAAAGTGTCTTTAGACCAGATGGAGCTAGAAATCTATTCAGAAATGATAATGTTCATTTATTCTTCTTGTCAGAAAATTGTGATTCGCTTGAGCTCATTTTTAATCAGATTTATCGAATCTTATATGATTCCTGCACAACCGGAAAACCAATACTATTGAATTCTTCGCACACAAAAGGCTGACTCTATTCATTTCTTGAAAAGGTTTCATAAGATGAAATTAAGTTTAATTCTTAATAACAATGTAAATAAGTGTCTGATAATATTGTTT
>JAGJTL010001381.1:1456228-1467315 GCA_022063505.1 Calosoma granatense
ATATATATATGTGTGTGTGTGTGTGTGTGTCAGGAATTTATTGGAAGTATAAGGCTTATATTAAATTTGCTATATTTAGCGCGAATACCTTTCATCAATTTGACACTAGTCGTTATAGTTGTTATACAGGGTGATTCACGAAGAGTGTAATAAAATTTAACACTATGTTAACAGATCGAACTTTGATCTCTTGTACTTACATAACGAAATGAAATATGACCTATATCACATAGTGTTCAATTTTTTTACACCCTCGTGAATCACCCTGTATATTTGCAGCGTAACGTTCGCAAAGAATTTATTGCAATAATAAATTCACCGGTGTTAGATTTCAAGTAACAATACTGCATAAATTAAATGGATAAAAACTCAAGCAATTTGGAGTGAAGGATAACTTGTTGTACGAAATACTTTAGAAAACGAAAAATGTTTTAAGATAAACCATCTACATAAATGGAAACGAGATTAACGAAACTTGATAAGACATACGAAAGATTCTCCTAACTAGAGTAAAAATTATTTTACAGAAGAACAGAGCAGTTTTAATTGCGTGGATGAACTGAAAAGTAATTATTTAAAGCCTAGAAATTAAATTTTCTGTCTAATGAACGTACCCAGTCTGTATTCACAAATTTAAATAGACGAAAATCTTATAATTACATTATTCATTTAAAAAATTATTTAGAAAAAAAAAACTATTTCGTGTTTACAGTTCACTACTAAAAGGTATTATAATTCAAGGAATTTAAAAATATTTTATATCAGTCGTAGAGGTTATAATTGACATAGGGGAATGGAGTATGAATGCGAATCTACGCCATTGTCAATGTACATCCACTCCTGTCTAATAATTCATTCATCATCTGCTCCCTAGAATCACAGTTAGCAGCTGTAATTAATCTGTGTACAAAGCAATATTCGTGAAACCCCAAACAATATTCACAGTTTTAATTTGGAACTATAGGTTGACATATGTGTTTTGATGAATATCAAAGCGATACAAACTAAACTTTTAATTAACATGTAAACTTTTTTTTCAACACGAATCACTAACAGGAAATAACATACTTTATATTGATGATAATTACATGTTAATACAGTTGTCGGTATAAAAATATCCAATTCGATTAAACTAGGTCAAGATGTCAACATGTGTTTCTATTGAAATGTGAATAATTAATGATAGGTTGTTATCAGAATGTATACAATACATTCACTCAATTCAGTTTATATAATCTAATAAAGTGTTAAAATACATAGAACTCGGTGTATTCTTGTTTATTTATATCTAGAATCAAATATCTCTATATATTTCATTCATAAATACATAAATGTTCTACAATGAAACAGTATGTAGTGGAATCACATTCATAAATATAATAAAATTATTGTGTTCTTAGCAATGTTTCCATAGGGAATACATAAATTCTAGTAACGCATGTTTGCTACAAGAGAAATTTTACCCTAACCAACAATATACATCATTTAATATTACACGAAGAAAAATTATACCATTATGTAGAATACCCTTCAGGGAAGAACGGACCTTCATTTTATCCATTATATAATGTTATATTACATTGAATAGATCTAATTTCAACACGATTAATCATGCATCTGATGTAAACAAATGATAGTTGACTGGTATTCACAGCTCGATTCTAGGGGCGCTACTAAGAGCTATACAATTATTCTACTAAATTTGACACTGTTTTACGTAAACTTGAGTATTTTTGTAGCATTACTATAGCAACAATGTTAGTAGAAAAATTTAGTAGCTCTTAGTAGCGTCATTAGTATCGAGCTGTGAATACCAGTCAAAAGAGGTTTTATTTACAAATGAAATGTTTATCCGAAGAAAAGTACTGATACGATATAGTTATTTAGCACAAAATTCACCAAATTTCAAGAACATACCACAACTGATAAAGCCATTATGATAAGCTGTCGTTACCTCAGTCAAATATAAATGTATAAGCAATATTCGCACGTGTAAGAATATTGATCGTTGCCGTATATCAAACACCATTAATCAACGCACAAAATGTTGGAACGAACAAATTAGGAATGAGTTACGAGCAGATCAAATAAAAATAGTAATGAAAAGGATTGTCAAACACACGAAAGCTGCAGAGTCATTTTTCTGTCATTTAGGGAAATTTATCTGTAGAAAATCTTCCAATACCATGGATCACTGACAGCAGAATAAGGGTGAATATAAGTAATACTAACCATGTACTAGAAACTACTTTGTATTCTATTGTAGCGTATTTTCGGAGAACAATAAAACAACACAATTGACCGGAAATGTTTGTCGCATGCACTATATCAATTACAACTTTATTACCAAACAGCATGTTACAATTTTACTGGTTCATGAAACAAGCAATAAAATAAGGGGCCGGCGTGCAGTACAGCATTTTACACTGTCGATATGCTCCTCAGTGCAAATATAGAAAATCGTAATACAGTTAAATACAAATATTCCCCTGTTTTTTACTACATTTTTATTGAACACGCAACAGGTTTTGTTTGTATTACGACATCTTCTATTCATCTATCAAAAACAAGCATAATTATAGATAAAGTCAATTATTTAAATATTACATATGAATTATCACAAAATAAATGAAAATACAATTATATTTTTGAAATTATAATAGATTTGTTACCTTTATTTGACAACAGATTTTATTTATATTATGTGAACATAACAATACTTTGCATATATAAATATAAGAGATCAATCCCTATAGAATCTTTCAAGAGTCCCTTTCTCTCTCTCTCTCTTTCTACATATATGTAGTGAGAGAGAGAGAGAGAAAAAGGGACTCTTGAAAGATTCTATAGGGATTGATCTCTTATGGGACGCACGTACCTATGGGTGACAATTTTCCGAAAATGCCACTAGCCAATGTAAAATTCTATAAAAATTCATGATTTTTATACACATTTTTCGATACTTTTCCGGCATAAATGTATTAGGTTATTAACTTCTTATCTGAATAATATACACATATATATTCCGTTGTGTGAAAAAATATTGCCTAACAAAATCTATTCTTTTATTGTTTACTTACTATTTTCGCAATATGTCAATTTCCGGTCAGTCTACAAAGTAATTGGAGACATAATTTGTTTTGACAATCGTGTCGGATGTTGTTGGAAAAGTTCTGGTTCTTAGATTTCATACTTTATATTTTCTTACTTATACGTGTGTTTGAAATTTATAAGTCATTTAAACAAATTAGTATTAACAAAAATAAATACGGATATGTAAAGAATGATATGTATAAATCAGGCTTTTATATAAAACAGTAGAATCTTAGAAAAAGAAAGAATCCACTGGAATAGTGAATAGTGGTAGATAGTGTAGATGCAATTAAAGTAGTACATTGACCACATGCATCAGTGTACCAGATAGGTACATATATAAATCTGGCTAAACTTGTAAATGTTTTAGTTCGTTGCGCGGAATACCTAATCTAACCTTTGTTCTGAGATTTACCAACCATTCTCAGGCACTGAAGAACATTACCACCGAAATTCTCTTAAATGAAGTTAAATGAAAACAATTATTCACTATTCACCTTCCCATTAACACGTACGTACAACACAAATCCGCGCACACTTTACTGGAATTATTTTTCCTTTTCAATTTTCGTTAGTTTTTTTGCCGTTTTATTTCGTTAACACCCTCGAAATTTTAAATGCTGTCACGTAGGGATTTTATCGAATAACATGATACTTTGCATTGGTATAGACTACCTTTAAAAAATTCAGTTCTCCGATTGTGCTGCTCCGCTTTCAACGTGTTTATCTATGTTTGTCAGCATCATTCGGATTTGGACATTTAAAATCTCCGCTTGACAAAAAAATGACAAAAAATTCAAATATTAATTATTCATGAATATATTCAGTCGCTGACGATGCGATCCTTTAGAAGGTATTCGTCATTCATATTGATGTTATTCATGCTACGAGAACAAAGGCGAATTTCATTAATATGCATAATGATACATACCTATATATGTATTAACAGACGGCATATGAAACTAATACGGTCGTATATGTATAATGGATAATGATCTATTTAGTGTGAAATGATTGCGTAAGTGTTATGCGTATAAATATGTGGTGGGGATAACAATCGGACCAATCAGAAATCTTCTTACCCCCGCATGTAATCCACTGAATAAATCAAGATCAAATTATGAACAATTAAAATATCTAAAATATGAGTACTATAAATATATGCGTATATTATAATATGCTAAAGCTAGTTTTTATTTCTAAAACTTAGTACTGAATTCACGTGTATTTATAAATAATTGCCGACAATTAGCCTAGTTTATTCGATAATTGTATGTCAGAACAACGTTGAGTCCGTTTCGTGAAATGCAGTCATGACGTGTCGTGCAATATCATGGCAATGTTCTTTTTTGTGATTTGTGCGATAAGGGTTATCGAGCACACCTTTATTTGTTAAGTTTCAAGAAGTTATAAGAAACGTGGTTTACTTACAAATGACACAGTTATTGGAAACAAGCCAACTGGGAAAAATTTTCAAACACACATAGCCTCAATATACATATGTTTGGAATGTACATACTCACACGACAAAACGGCCAGATATTCCCATTCATATTCTGAAGAGAAATATTTATTTTGTTTCATCTATTAGAGTGTCTGTGTTTTCTTTTTTGTTAGCCAATATAACATATTTTGTGAATTTCAACTCAACGTTACGCATAATAACGTCATACAAGAGATATCTCACAAAACTAATATGTTTCATATTGCATGATTAAAAATGTTTGTAATACCACATTATTAGCATCTCTTCTAGGAAAAACTAATTTTGTAGAAAATCCCCGTCGTTTACATAATGGCTACCGTAAAACGATTCTTTCCGTTCAATTAGGTATTTGTCGAATGTCGTTAAATTTTCAAATCCACTAATTCTGCATCTTGATTGGGTTGCCTAGGTAATATGTAGTATAGTTTGTCTCATTACATGGTTAGATGGAGATAGTTGTAAAGGATCGTATGTAGTCCTTTGGTGGATCGGTTACAATCAGTCCTAAATTTTATAATTGCCTTTGGGTTGGCATACATGAATGAAAGTATCATTAACGTTTCCTTTCATGACGAATACATGAATACTTCAGGCCAAACCATGCCAAAGTTTGGAACGTAGCTAAGTAGAAGTCTCATTCGCCCCATTTGAAATTTAATACATTCAAAAGAGTTTTCTTCAAAACGCGTATCGAAATATATTCAATGTAAAGCGTAAAAAAACGGATTGTGTATCATGCTGTCAAGGTAAATGGCGTTTTTGAGCTGGAAGAGATATACGGCTTTACCCTTTTATTACGACACAAAATGGTGAATTGTCAATCATTGATTTCTGACTGGCTACATGTAAAATTACCTTTTAAAGTTCAATCTTTGCATAATGAACAGTAGTCTGTAATTTGCATTTCCAGTAATTAATAATGCATTCTATGCAAAATAGTATGCTTTAGTATTACAGTCTATGTCTAATATATTCCCTGCTACTATCATAATTTAAATAATTAACCAGACAAAATTAACAAATGGTAAATTAATAAAAACATTAATTTGTAATTCCAATTTAAAAATAAACATTGTTGATCAGAAATATATTTATTTAGACGTATGTAAATATATTCATTTATTCTGTTTCATTTGCAGGAGATCTGTGAACATATAAATACCGAATCGTCACACAATATATGAATAATAATATGCAATTAAAACGTGAGCTCTTGTTATCTGAGCATTTGTTGTGATATTCTACAAGTAAATTATGTAAATAATATTCCTTTTTCGAATAAGTAATTCTTGCAGGTTATACAATTGTTAATATACGAGTATATTTGTTAAATATTCGCAGTTAGATCTGTCTAACATTACTAAATGGTGATAGTTAATTTAATAGAGTGTAAATACGTTTGTTTAGTTGAATGAAACACGCACCGTTAATTGTACTTTGCAGTGAAACAAGCCAGATCTATATTTAATTGCTATGTGCGTCAGAATCGTAACGAGCACAGTACCTATAAATCAGTCAGATCACAACGAACTTTACAAATTATAGCGTGGAATGGGAAAAAAAGGAGGGGGGGGGTGGTATCGCACATTCAAACCAGATACTTAATTCACGTATGAGACTCGTACACATCGTCTATGCAAACACAAACGCAAACGATGCTACGTGCTGAGATTACTCAATTTAAATAATATCGAAAACCATTTGGATTTGACATTTATACATAAAAGTCATCGTTACATTTTTGTCTAACAAAACTAACGAGTTGTTTTCATTTTTTTACTAAATAACTTTACATGCTTTGAAATATCAAATGAATACATCCAATATTAATGAACATATGTACAGACTATCATCAAATATATGTATATATATGAAATTCAGATATACATTGTAATTATTAACATCCAACCAATCAGGCCAAGTACAGTCATTTGTGCTGGCAATCTGACTATTATTTGCTACATATTCAAACTGATTGCGAATGACCAGCATGATTCCTTTGTCTTTGTATGAATCCAAAATATATGCAATACGGATACAAATGATTTCCTGTAAATATATACAACTACTTACATATATCCATATTTACTTCTAGACAAATATGCTTAATCTTTGTTATTAAACTTTAAACAGAATTATGTTTCAGTCCAATGAGACACTAAAACTTACGATCTGATAATCATTTAATTAGTATCTCAATAAGTATGCAGTTGTAGCAAACATTATACAAATGAAGTTTACGAAATGTAATTGCTTAAACAAACCCAGTATTCGTCCATACTAACTCACATAACACCTCATTGCTTATATAAAATATCAAAAGTTTCCTTTAATTCGATTTTGTCGACACACCTCTTTTTGCAAGAACTTCTGTCGTCGCTTTGAGTTTTTATTCCATTTAAGTTTTTTCGTTATAACTTTTTTCTTTTGTATAATCAGAATTATCACAAACGAATTCAAATTTATAAAAGTATTATTATCTACCGAGATTGCGGTCAATTGTACTATATTTATTATCTAAAACAGTATACACAAATGTTCATTCTCTTCATATTATTAAAGTCGTATCCGAGAATAAATGTATTTTGTAGATAAAATAATATTAGTATTTGATGGAGGTTTAGAATTGTTTAAATAAATTTTATAATTATACTTGTAGTATACAAATAATTCACCACAACTAGTCAAATTCTGTACTTGTTCACCTTGTAATACCAGACAGAGGTCGTTGGAATTCGTGTCATTCATGGATTCGCTAACATCTGGAATGTTAGTGAATCAAATGTACACGAGATCTTTACCCGCGCCTAAAAAACGAGTGTGTGATCATAAACAATGTCCCACACGAAAAAGCTATTCGATCTAAGAGAGCATGAAATTGTAGCTGACCAGGGTTCTCAGCAAAAAAAGGAAACTACATTATTCAAAAAACCTTCGTTTCATACTGGTTTGTAGTGGCAATTTAAATAAATCTACATTCATCAATTTTTGAAAGAACATTTAATGATCTTACCAGACACTATTATATTTTACATAATTATTGGTATTTACAACACATTTCATCCTGTATAAACAATAATAATTGAATAAATAAATAGTTATAGAAAGGGTGAAAATACTGTATAACATGTGAACATGTTGTTTATAATCAGGTCAAGTTAAATGGATTGTATATTTTAAGTGTTTCATTTCCACCCTTGAAATGTGTTACACAAATCCCAGATTTCATTGTCGCAAACAACGTTGTACCCATAAAGTACATATGTTGATGTCTCTGTAACCACAATTTCCATAAAATTATCCGAATGAAAATTATCGATCTTTCAATTTGCGGTAAACTCGAACAAAATTCACATTAAGCAAGTGTATGTTCTGTTTTTGACACGATTACGTATGCACATAATTAATTTAAAATGCATTACGTGCGGAGTCTATTGAAAATTTGATAATTTCCCTTTTGTTGAAACGTGTTTGTGCAAGTTTCTCATATATTCAGTTCAGAATCTGTGAAATAAAGTAGATGTCCATTTGTCGCAATGTATACACTTTTAACTTTATAGTATTTTTACAATGAGAATTCACCAGACGATGAAAAATTGGGACGTAGAAAACAGATTGTTCGCGTCTAGTGGCTGGAGTGGTCGTGAAATGAAATTTACGCAGTAAAACGAATGGCAGAATTAAGAGGATTAAATATACGCAAGCCTGTGTTTTACGCCACGGATACAATTTCCAAATTAAAGGCGAGATTATACATTTATAATCACATATCTTGCGGGCAGACGCACTAATCCGGTTGTAATTTAAGTAAACACCTTCAATTTGTGGTTACTTATCAGCCAATCAATATTCGGAAATTCAATAATAGCATCACACTTGTAGATAATTGCATAATATTATAATATATATGAAAGTTTGTTTAAGCAAATATACGTATATTCTTTGAGTATTAATTATTTAATAGATAGACTGATTATTTTGTTCTAAAATCAATACTTGAATAATTCCAATATGGAGAACTTTCTTCCAATATATATTAGAATTCAGGTGGTAATAAATTTCTCATTTCATGTAAATAATAAATCACAATGAAAATGGATGTGCAAAATCTGTCTGTGCAGTATTATCGAAATTTATACACAATCTTAGATTTTAAATTAATTTGTATTAAATTATTGATATCTATAAACCATGCAACGTAATGGTAAGCTTAAGAAATTAATAAATTTTCCTAAGAATTGATTAAGGCAATATTTTATCTTCTGTCTATATAGATGTTGGAATCAAGATCCTGCTGGTCTTGCTTCAGTATCCAGACAATATTCGACGCAGCAAATAATTATCTAATTAATGTTAACATAATTTTGTAAATTGCATTTGAAACTTGCTCCTTTGAAACATGTCATTCTAGTGGTACGCTGCAAGGTACCCTAATATATAAGCATTATAATATAGCCACACAGCAGGGACCAGCTTCAGTGATGCATAAATCAACCAGCTTCCAGTTTTAAAATAAAATCTAAGGATATTAGCTTCTCATTTTAATCCTTTTGCAAGACATCGATTACATCATCGACATCATAGTTATTTACAAAGTACAGGATTTGTATAATCTACCCTCGTTTCAAAGGATTAATTTTATACTTTTAATGTTGACGTTGTTTTTGAACATTCATTTTAAAATTGACAGTAGAGATATAAAAATCTCTTAACGGCATAGCTATCAATCTTCTATAGATGCTTGTTCAATGTCATTTTATCAAATATTTTTCTAGTAACCACTCACGATAATAAAATACATATATGTATATGAAGCCCACATTTTTTTGTTTGCATACATACAAATTATTAGTTCACTAGGCTTCATTAAATATTAATTAATATATTAATTTGAATTGTACACTATTCATGATACAACAATGAGTTTGTAAAATTAATATTCGATATTAAAAAACGTTTGATGTTGAAACATCAAACATTGATTGATTTTTTACAAAACACTACTATGCACTTTGTGAATTTGTATAAATGTAATTTTGCGAGCATAAATATTTTAAAGAGATTTTTTATTGGGTACAATATATAATATTTTCGTATTATTTCATTTCATCGTTTCCCATCCTTCACCTTCAGTATATTCATGTTGAAATTATTTGTTCTGATAGTGACGCTTATTCAAACTGATCTAAAAGTTGTTTTATATTCGTGATAACGTGGCTACTCGTTTCCTCAGCTCAGACTGGCCGCAAGCTATCTTGTAATATCAGTATTAGTTATCGATCTCTTTCACTGGCGTTAAATTTAACTCTCTGAACAATATAAAATGCTGTATTCCTTGCTTTCAATCCTCAAGAGAAAATACTGCAATGTGAATAAGCGATAAGTTGAAATAAATTCGAACATACTCGTATATCCAAGGAATTACAGCAATAGAATATCTAATCCTCAGAATCATCTTACTCAATTTAATCAAATTTCAGTGGCTCTCTCTTGACTATTTAAAGAGCAATATATCATATAATTACATGGAAAAACTTATCGTTCTAACAAAGAAATGTAAGTAAGTAAAAGAAATATTCTTCGCTTTGACATCTTTTAGTAATAATTCATTTGGTCTGATATAAAATAAAGTTTCTTGAAGAAACTGTCAGACACGCGATGTCACTATAAATGTACGAATAATTTTAATATTTTAAAACATTTTCTGGAACACAATTGTAAGTAGAATGAAGAAAATAAATTTAGCTTTAGTTACAGTCTTATAACAGCGTGTAATATATAAGTGAATTTTATGAGTGGCCGATATATGAACGCGCCACCTCTGTGTACCCGTCGACGCCAAAAGTTGATTTTCGCGCTGGACGGCGATTGAATACCGCGTTTATCCGCTGGACATAAAACGCTATGAGTAGAAAACACAATAACAAAGGAGAAAAACAATAAACGAGATCGAAAGACCAAATATAATAAACGTTATAACAAAATATCAATATAAGCGTGACTTTATCCCGGCAGTTTTCAACAAAAAATCCTATTGTTCAATTTAGATTCAATTAAGAAGGAATTTGTGTTTCCAGAATAATTTAGAAAGCCTATTAAGGAAAACACTTTTTTAAAAGCATTATTTAATCCCAAAATCTGTGTAGGTATTTCTTAAATAATTATAATGAACATTCCGACATTTTTACTAAATTGGTACCAGTCTAAATTCGATAAAGAAAACTTCTGTTTTTTTTAATTAGCTAAGCCTATCTTACTGTAGGCTTACAATCTCAGAAATACGGAATCATTTCTTTTGGTGGGAAATTGCTTGTAACATTTCATGCGATAAATAAAATGGATTAAAACGGCACGAGTCTTATTATGATTGGATTTGTCAACTCGATGATGTTCGCCAATATCAACCGCTGTTACAATAATATTTAATTCACCAGTATTTGTAAATGTGTATATACCAGCGGTTCTACCACAATGCAAAAGGCCCCAGGGCACCAGAGCCAACAAATAT
>JAGJTL010001381.1:1477309-1495407 GCA_022063505.1 Calosoma granatense
GTAGTACAAGTGTGAAATAAATAATGTGCGAATTTTTTAATTGATGTTAAAATAATCAACAATGAATAAATTTAAATTTTCAATAACAAAACACATATTTTTGTATTATCAACTCTGTTTTTTTATTTGCTGATGAATTTTTAAGTATACAGATTGTACGCTACAAGAATATTTGTTAATTTCATAATTTATTTATCAATTAATAGTTTTTATTTTGTTATTTTTACACAGTGTATAAAGTCATTTTCAAAAGGTGGCGTTCTCTAATTAAATATGTTGATTCCGATCCAATTATTTCGATTAGTACATGCTGTTTGAATACACTTTTGGTATGTAAATATAGCACATCTCGTTTTGCATAATTGCGTACGAATTTATTATCAATTTCCACTAACAGATTTGCGTATATAGTATGCAAGCCATTGCTTTCAAAGTTCTATGTTTGTTAATTCAGTATAACTTGATCATAAGCTAGATTAATACACCGTAATACCCCCGTCAAATGTCACAACATTGATCTTGGAAATAATATTCTGAAAACGTAGCTTACTGTACTAGAGCATTGTGCCACACCGTGGACTATATACGTATAACACACGTCCTCAAAATTTTATTTGCTATTTCAACTTTATTATATACTTGTATTCGCAATGTCCAGCTTTACGAGAGTAGGGTATATTATATCGCAAATATCGCACAAAAAGGGACATTGTATACGAACAATATGAGAAAAGAAGTGAAATTATTTTTTCATCTGTTTAGAGCAAAGTAATTAACTCGAGAAAATGTCATTATTTTATATTGGTATATTTAAATAATTTTGTTTTTATACCTTTTGTAAGTGAGCTATTCTTTACGATATATTGTTTTATACATTACATTGAATACTTGACTAAAAATATAGAGTGATTATTATGAATTTAAACGAGAGAAACTTATTGAAACTTAATTATCTTGAATATTATCATTACTGAGAATTTTATTCAGCATTCCAGTTAATACTCTTCTGAAATGAACACAATAATACACCCTGAATGTTACAACTGAAAATAAAACTTGTAACGTAATCCTTTTACATTTATTTTTGGAAACAAAACCGTAACACACTGCAGAAATTGTAGCTCATTTCTTGAAAATTCGCCAGCAAAACTATGTCAAGCCTTATGTTCCTAATACCGAGATTTTTAAAGAAATATAATGCTGTATTTTCTGGAATGGCAACAATATTTCACCGTCTGAAAAACATGCACATGTAAATTGCATAGGATAGATCATAAAACGTGTGCAAACAATATAATGTATGTATAGAAATACATATACATGACAGTAGCCTTGTTGCACGAAATATTGTGACGATGGAAATATTGTCAGATCGTATTTCATACGGTGTCGATTGTTGTTCGTATAGTATGTTAAAGAAATATATTGTGTTTTATTCTAGTCTGAAGTTTTAGTTGTATGTATGTGTTTCACAGCCGTTTCTGTATCGGTGGGTGTGTGGACTTTGGTTGCGATTTCACTGGAACGATACTTTGCCATATGTCGACCCCTGAAATCTCGCCGCTGGCAGACGCAATTTCACGCTTACAAAATGATCACGGTCGTTTGGTTGGCCAGCCTACTATGGAATATACCGATACTAGCTGTGTCCACACTGAAAGCAATGCGGGGCAGAGGTAAGTTTCCATCTTATTGTCATTTATTACATTACACATCACGCATGAATTACTAACGTACCTATAATCCGTCTGTCTTACAAAGATAACGCACTACATATATATATATATATGTACATAGATATAGATAGACACACTCCATCTCCTACATGGATACACATTATTCAAACAATGTTCGGCTGTTTGTCAAAACTCAGACTAAGAGATAATATATTATTACATACATATTCATTAGAAATGTAGTTACCGACAATTATTGAATAACATATTTCAGTGGTTTCCTTCATTATGCAATCATCATTTATAAATTCAATAAACCTATAATCATTCATTCATTTGCTTTATTTCTAAAACATCAGCCCCATATTATCGACAATAATTTAACGGTAATACGACAATTTCTTTGAATCACAGAAAAATATGGGTATAAAACTTTCTGCCGAAGTTTTTTTCCCTTTTCTTTTTGAAAGTACTCATTTAAAGCTTCTGGTAATCCAGTGGATTTATAAAATTCTCTTTTATTTAAAATTCCAATCCAATTATCGGCAGCATCTATAAAATAATTAAATCGCATTGTGCCCGCAGCTGTGTGAACTGATTTCTAATGAATATAAAAGTAGCCATGTGTTCGGAAAATGTTAGCTAATTTAAGACGGAAAAGTTTCCTTAAGGGGATTGGCATGACTTTATTGAATGGGAAATTGTTTAGGTCACAAGTGCCGCGAGGAATGGCCAAGTCCAGTAAGTGAACAAGCCTATAACTTATTCCTGGACGCAATGCTCCTACTGGTGCCCCTTGTCATAATGAGTCTCGCCTACTCGCTCATCATGTCCAAACTGTGGAAAGGTCTTAAACGTGAGATTAAGCACAACTCTAATTGCCAACGACAGAGTAAGTAAAAAAGTTAATCCGCTTAAGTTTTTCTAGAAATCTAATTATTTCTTAACACATCACTGTGACTTACTTAACCACGTATTTTATTTTCAACACAGCTTCCAAATATCTAATATTTGTAATTAGCTGTCCATTAAACGTGCCTACAAATAATACTTCAATCATGCAACTATAGAATTCATGTATTTCTCAGCATGCGCCCTTTAACTAACTCGACTACTGTGCTACGGCATAAATAATAAACATCTTCAGACAATAAAGAAAATTCAAATGAAATGTATAAAGGAGAAGGAAAACACGTTTTCCAAATGAAAAAGTCCAGAGTTATTGTAAAATATGCAATACAAATGTAATTTTAACAAACGTATACATACAAATGTATACTTATAGTTGTTATATAAACGTCTTTATAATACACGTTGATGATGCAAATTAAAATGGAACTTATTTTTAAGAAACTTTACAAATTAACTGTATCTCTTTAGTGTTTATGGATTACTCCGTCAAACTTAACCGTGCAAGATACTAATCTTCTTCTTCGAAGTTTCTCAACTGCATGTATGCACTGCTTAATCTCAACAGTAGACATGTCTGGTTTCGACTTGAATACAGATAAAGGAGAATCGAATAGTCATGCACAATATGCATACATATAAAGTACGTAATATACAACTGCAATAAATTTTGGTTACCATTTATCCTATCAATGTATTGCTTAATATATAGATGGAGTTGTACATTTACAGAGCAATTAATACCCTGTCGAGTACAGTAAATCTAATTTAAATATTTAGATAAGGATTCAGCACATACCTATTATGTGTTAATCGATTTCATACAGTGCTGTACAGGAAATCTCAATGGAAGACATTATCAGTTGGACTGACTACTTGCCTAATATGAAGAATATGTGTAAATACTTGGTTCATTTACTCAAAGTAGGAGGCTGAAGATTTTACTTTATTTTTGCTGTCCACTTTCACAGTGGAACTTGCAGAGCACTTATAATAATCATTAACGAACTTGCGTATACACGTCCTGTGCATTTAGCCATTAGTATGGTCTCATAACAGTTTAGGATGTTTCAGATCTCATACATGAACTTGCGAAATTCGAGAATCGCGGAACGCACAATACTCCGTTAATAGCAATATACATTCCAGAGAAAGTTCAGATTGCGTAGACTCTCCGAATTATCATTAGTTGATTACCATATCTATTTCGCATATTACAACTAAATATTCCAAATAATTGGATTATACATATACGCATTACGAATAATATTCCAAATAATAGCCGTGATTTGACTAACTGATACATTCGTAAACGTTAGGATAAAACGAAGAATAGTGATAGTTTCAAGGAAAGTATATACCTGTATGTCTAACATATACACACGATATCAATTATACAAATGAGCCTTGAATGTAATTAAATTGACAGTACAATATTTGCGGTTACATATTATATTATACAGTGTGTATTTGCAATGTATAGATTTTATTTCATAAATAAACACGTACGGACATGTCACAGAGGAATATTCGATTTAAACACTGCATTAAATCTACAAGGCAGTTATTTGCTTAAATAATAATATAGGAGTATTCTGTTAGTAATATCATATTACTAATGTGCAAGTTATTAACTAGTAAAAATATTTAATGATGAAAGAATGAATGTGTGTTTAATGTATAGTATTTATTGTAGTAATTATTTGATTACAGTTCACCGATCACTAAGTACAGCAACAATGAATGGTGTATCGAGTACAATAATTAACAACAACTCCATGTCCGTTTGTACATCACTGAACACACTTATGGTACCCACGCATGGACGACGTAATCAACTAACAGCAGGAACTCCCCAGTCAAAGACCCTGAAGTTGCCGGTTCTTAAGCGGAAGTGTAAAATAGAGAAGAACACCAAGGGTGGCAAAGGAACAGAAACCGTTAAACTTTGGCTCATCAAAGGAATGGTTCAAGTAATGCAAAGAGATATATTGTTAATGAGTTTCCCTGTCTTCCATATGAATAAGCAGAAAATACATTCGGAATTCTATCTGCAATTTAACAATTACTGTAATAAAGTCCATTAACTTCCAAAAATATCACTTTTATCTTGCTTCCGCCTGCGCATATAATTGTGGCAATAAATTTCTGATTTTCCGCTCAATTACGATTAGAACTGACAGACCATGGAATCTAATAATTTTCACAACTTATGATTCATCTGACAGTTTTTCCCGGAACAAAACAATACATTCAAATAAACAAATATTGTCATACGTAATCCTTGAGTGATTAATTGAAAACACAGATTTATAATACCTAATTTATGAGTGTTAGCTACATACTTGAAATGCAAACACATATATACAAGTTAAATTTATTGTTAACTAAAAATACACTTTATACATTATTATATTTAACCTTTGCCAATCATTATTTCACCGAATTCATATTTTTCCATCAATTTGAAATACATACACTTATTGTGTACCACAAAAAAAACATTTAAAATTTACTTGACATTAGCTAAAATTACATTTCAACAGAAAAACATATTTATTTGACATGGCACACAGTAATACAAATTTAATTTTATTGGGCAGTTGCAATATGATATTTTTTATAATAAAATTTTTATTTTCATTATTCTGAGCAAAAAAAAAAGCATTGAAATAAAATACGCACATGAAAACAATTCACAAAACAGGCACAGATAAAAAAATATAAAATGAGATGTCATTTTGTCCTTCAAATTGTTGGTGTTGAAAAGAATTCGATGTGAAAAGATCTACATTTCCGCGCAAGCCGACCGTGATATTTTATTTTTCTTTTAGCGACTGCCTCGTTTCCAACTTTCCAGTTTTCACTATGACAATGGTTTTCTAACAGAATACGGTTATATGGAATTTTTTTGAATGCATCTTCAGATTTACTTCACGCGTAACAAATTAAATATAGATATTATCAATAAGAAATGTTTATTTTAATATATTAATAATTATAAGAATTATTACTGGTTTAAAACTTCAGTAGTTTAGCATTCAGTTCAAAGAAGATACTATTTAATTTATTAGCGTTTTATCTTCAAGTATGTCAGCTACTATTTTCTTATCATTAAATTAAATAAATGGCAACTGTTTGGAGATAAGTTATACTAGAATATTGTGATGTAAATTAGATGCGTTTCCTGCTTTTGTTTGCAATAATTCAACAGTAGTACATTTCATTATATGTCATTTTGGTTTGCATAGGTTAGCTTACCGAATGCAAAAAGTTCAAGGACACGTTTTCAGGATTCCGGAAGAGTTAAAACGACTCTTGTTAGCACAGAGTCTGAACAGACAGAAGATCCGTCGCCTGCAGTCAGTGAAAATTGTGCAGACGCGTCATCTGGTGAAGCCACTTATACATTCACGAGGCACGCAATTCGTTCCAATTATATGGATAAAAGTATCGAAGCCAAGCGAAAGGTAATAACAAATATTTATGCTCTTTATTAATTCCGGAAACATTATTCCTACATATAATCTAATCTGATTTATGATACATAATGTACTCCTGAACATGCAGTATACTCGTACATATGTTATTGAATATTTTTGATTTCCAATCAGCCTAATTAGAAATTAATGCATAATCATTTGAATGTAAATAAACAAAACATAACTAGTACACTCCCTGCAGACACGAATATAATTTACTAAAATTAGATCCATATCATACTTAAATGGGAATATAAAGTTTATTCAATAAAACCATTGATAACAATGTTCGAAATAGTAAGTTCCAGTCTTACGATCTCCTGAGATTTTTATCCGTTCGATTAATTTGAAATTTAATTCAATTAAAAGTTGAACAAAGTTCGAGAAATGAACTGCAACTACTTTAAAGATTTAGCGGGAGTTATACTTGTGACTTGGAAAATGTAAGTGAATATAGTGAATCTGACTATTTATTGGATGTGAAATAAATAATAACCACCAATGCCAATTATTAATGGAAATTATAATAGAATATCAATAAACTGCTAAAGCAAATTTAGATATGCCAAAACTAAAATATATGATTATACGCATTACTCTCACTGTCATATTTCAAATTGGTTCACCACGGGAATGCGATATTATCATAATAATATTCATGCACATAATATATGGTAATGTTTGCACAATTTAAAATATTCAACTCGATTTAATGTACATGATTGAATTCATTTGATTTACACATTTATAGGATTTCGGTTATTAATAAATGGCGACTAAATGTATCATAATGTTCCGTAGATGATTGTTGGTGTTATATGTTATTTAGTAATGCTTATCCATGTCATATGAATATTCTATTTATAGCAAGGATCCAGCAATATTACCCATGATGGAGTCCCATTAATGGCTCAATAACTAAGTTCTAACTAATCCTCAATGGGCTACGATACAAGTACATTCATCCCCTCCCCCCTGCACCGTACTTCATGTTATATATTCATTATATATTCTGTGTCATAATAACTGAGCTCGTTATGTTGTTGAACAACTGCATACGTAGCTCTTCAATGATTTACCATTATTAAACTTTCCGATATTTTATTCAACAGCAAACAAATGTGAATGTGTGGAGTGTATTGTGAAATTTAAGAGCACTTACTAATGACATCAAAATAACGTACAACATACGAGTATGTATATACAGGTTATAAATTGTTGTTAAAATAATCTGTAATTACGAGCTACAGTATAATATTTCGTTGTAGCATATAGTACGCTTAACTTACATAATCTTGCGTACATAGTGTACATAGAATTTGTTTGTTTCAGGTAATTCGCATGCTGTTTGTGGTGGTCGCAGAGTTTTTCGTGTGCTGGGCGCCGTTACACGTTTTAAATACATGGTATTTGTTCGCTCCTGAATTACTCTATGAATACGTTGGGTCGACAGGGATCTCCCTTGTTCAATTGTTGGCTTACATTAGCTCCTGCTGTAACCCGATCACGTATTGCTTTATGAACAGGAAGTTCAGACAAGCCTTCCTCGGTGTGTTCGACTGTTACAGGTAATTTATCATATGTCTATAGACTGTTATTTAATCTTACCTCGAATAGCAGACCAAATATAATTGAACATGCCTGAATAGTAGCAGCGTAGCTATTTGAAAAATAACACTTAATTGATTAATTAATTCGTGAATATTAATTTGTCGAAAATCAACATGAAATGTCAAATTGACTGTATAATTGTGCAAACAAAGCGTTATTTCTGTTGTACTATTGACACAGATGAAATTAACAGAACTCAGTTCTCTTGTTACTGCAGGCCGTTTTTGAAATGAAGAGTAAAGTTGTAAACTGCTTCGCTGGGATTTCTTGGATTTAGAAAAAGAGAGCAGCGAGGACAATAAATGTTCTTCGTAAAACTCAGTTGTAAAAATTGTGTTCGTCTTAAAATAACGAGTATTTATTGCTGAAAACTTTCAGTTTAGTTACAAAATTTTACAGGTTGTGTTTAGTTTTTCACTCAAATACATACAATAATATACATATAAAGCTTTCTTAAAAACACACTTGAATGCATAAAAGGAACGATGATTCAAATTGTACATATCTGCTTTTGATCGTTTTGCGTTTGTCGGAGGCAATATCTAATATACATCGTCTGTGCTTGACATTTTTTACATTTACATGTCTATATCAATCATAGTAGCCTGGACAAATTTAAATCAAAAATTGAAAAAGAAAAAGAAAAAAGAAAGACGAACAGTACAGAGTTATACAAGACACACAATCATTTTTCATCATACGAACTCTATGTGAAATCAGAAACGAGTTCTGGTCATGACATTTTTTATGTGTCTAATTTTTCACGCATAAATTCCTTTGTTAATTATTCTAATTTTAATATCCTTTCCGTAAGTGTTTTTTCTCTTGGAATATATTTAATCAATACTTAACAAACGTTTTTCAATTTTTCTTCTTTCATTTTTCCTTTCTTCTGCTATTCGTTTTTATGAAAAATTTAACTTTTTGCGGATATCCGATATATCAATCATAGTCATTGAATAAATGATGCATTAATATCTTATAATATATTAAACCGGTTTCATATTCTGGATTTATAAATTTTATTTGTATAACTCATTGCTAATTAAATATACATATGCATTTGTAAATATATCGTATAATATACTAATTTATAAAATAACAAAATGTCTTATACATTATGAATTATTACTTCCAGTTTTTATATGATATAAGTACAAATCAATTTTGTACATAACATATTGTCACTTTTTTCCAGGAAGCAAATCGTTTAAATTTAGTATGTACATACGTTCACAAATTCAATAAATTTTTACTGATCTAGGTCACACTATTTCAGTATATCCTGAAATATGGCGTAATATCACATATTTCAATATTATTAAATATTTTCTGACTAAAAGAACAGCTTAATCATTCTTATGTTATGATGAGAAAAAAAAACCATATATAGAAACTGCGTAAAAGAAACATCAACAATTTTGTTATTTTTGAATAAATGAATTATGTAAGACCGTTTTTGTGCACGCAAAATATTCACACCCCTAAACTAGTCAGTTGCACGTGATAGTTCAGGCCTGCAATGTCGCAGTATTTATACAGACTCACGTCCAGTTTAACTTTAATATATTCACTGAGTAGGTGGAATTTTATTTGTGTCCATCTCGGTAATTGAAGAAGTCTACCTTACCGTGTACACTTTAAAACACACTGTCAATACCAAACTTTAACCATTATCGCACAAATGTTAAATAACTGATACTTCGCATTTACAGCACATGTTGCTGTTGTTGTTGTGGTAAATCCGTTCCTGGTGGTCATCAGGGATCAATACGCAGAGGAATGCATTTAGGTACTGCACAAAATAACTCAGAAATTTCCGGTAACGACTCTACAATGCTGGATCACGTCGGACGAGCTAGCACTCTCGGTAGATCTGGTGAGTGACTCCGTCAATATTCTAATAACCACAGACGATTTATTATCCTCCTGTCAATATTGTGTGGCTGGGAAATGTAATCACCTGCCTGTTTGACAGATAAACTTACATACATAAAACATCTGCCGCATGTAACTACGCTAGCCTAACGCTATATTGTGTACTGTAATCAAATACAATAAATAGCTGTAACCAAATTACTTATCTATATGTAATTGAACAACTAAATTCTTTAAAGTTTTTATTGTATGTATGTGTGTTTTGAACAGTCAACTATAACTCAGTAAAAGTGAATGACTCCAGCGGAAAATTTGTAGAAAGCGTCTTTCTTTAGAGAAAAATAAGAAAATCTACAACTTGTATATATGTGTTTGGCCTTCCCAATACTGTTTAACGTATTTTTAATTAATCCTTTTTGCTATAAATTGCATAGACTTCAAAAAATAATTACACAATTTACTTATTCGTTTTATTATAAACTTTCCTACAGCTTTATTTGTTAACATTGTACATGTATATTAATGTTTGTACATTTTGGATGTGCAGAAGTTGTGGTGCTAGAGGCGGAGGATCATGTTTAGCAGCGGCTCCGACGTTGGGCTAACTGTACCGGGCGTCGTCGTGTCCTCTGCCAGCACCTCTCGATTGGTGCATGTTGTCGAGGCCCTGCCGGATGATGAGTCATTCCGATTCCGGATAACATGGTCCCGTTCTCCGGGACACAGTGGTTTCTCCAGTATCACCGATCTCTACTCATAAACAGAGAAAATATATTAGTAATTAACATAAAAATCCAACGGACTCCATCCTGCACATATACAACACTGTGTATGTGTGTGTATTAAAATTACATGTGCGTACGTGATATTGTTGTCTGTGTTGTTGCTTAGAATTAAATGAGAACTATTTTTGGTACTCGATATAAATCGAATCTGTCCGCTGTTCCTGTGTATTTTCTATATGTCTCGTAGTATGTATGCTTTCCTAAGCATATTGCATTTAGTTCCTGAATCAATATTTATTAAGTTAAGAATTATATTTCAAGATGCTTGTACAGAAAAATCATACAAATGTTGCACAGCGTACATTGATTTCGTTTGATGTAGGGTGTTCGTCAAGATCTTTGATGTCTTTCATAGAACTTATAGAACATTTCAGTCTGAAACATAACATATGTAGGAATTGATCACTAATGTTTAAAGTAAAATGTTCATGATACCTAGAATCATTAACTTTATCACTTTTTCATTTTTTATTAGATACTTATCAGTACAAATAAATTATATATGTCTAGAAATTATCCTTTATCAAATATTGTGACGAATGTAAATTATTATTTAATATACCTGTATATATACAACGAATTTGTTACACCAATACGTGTTATAATATTTTGATAAAAAACAAAGTTAAATCATGGCTTATGAAATGTCTGTTTTCTGAAATTTACTTTCACAACAAATATTATGTATTAATATACAGTCTACAAACAGTTTATTTTTTGACATGTTTATTGTACATTAGAAAAAGATTATTTATTCATTGTAGATGTACAATTTTTCCGTCCACATGTTAGAATATATTTAGTTAGTTTCTTATGTATTACAGTGAATAGTTTGCAATTAGAAAATACATATGTTACTGTGGGAAAAACTATATATTGTATAGTGTAATTGTTTAATCACGTTTACAATTGCTTTATGATGGTGCGACTTCGCTCACAATAACTCTTGAAATATCTTCATTTCTAAGTTGTCAAAAATTGCTAGAATTAAGAACGTATTAAAATAAAAATTCACTGGAAGAATGTTTAATAATCAACATGAAATTCCATAGCGTAATTATTTAAAATATACAAAAAAATATATCATGTGCTAATCCTGTATTTTGCTTGTGACGCTATCTGTCGGTGAGTAGATTGAACTATACATTTTAACTGCATAGTACATTATTTCTTCATTTTATATATTCTGTATAAATTAACAAAGTTCATATTATGTGCAAGTATACTTGAATTATAGTGAAATTTTCATAAAACATTTCTATAGTTAGTAGTGTCCATTTATTTATTGGTTTAGATACACAATCGCCATAATCAAAATATTCTAATAATTTTGTAAATACATTTTTTAATATGTATTATATGAATGTAATATGACCACTCTGTTTTCAATGTCTCATTATGTAATATTATAATGTATATAAATGAAAATGGTTGTATTTTTGTATAATAAAAGTAATATTATACTCTGCATGTTAATATAAAAAGAAGTTAACTCGATAAAGAAATCAACTTATTTCTAAAATTAACCAGTGAAATACATTTATGTCGATTTTAACAGCGTTATATTTGGCTTCATATGAAAAAATATAGCATAAATATATACAAAATTTTATTCAAGTATCATTTATCTTTATTTTATTATTAATTTCCTGAAAATTCAATGGTCATGGTAGCATCTCAAACAGGTTGGCATATGTGTTTATTGATAGTGAAATAGCTATACAGGCAAATTCAATCTGAACCAAAGTTCTACGATTTTCATTTATATGGAAATGCAATGTAACTTGGAATAACAATAGTAAACAGTCCATTAATAACTGGTGGTGTTGTATCTTCTTGTTATCTATGTTTGCCCCTACATAACAACGTTATTAACACTGCATCAACACAAATAATGTAATTTTAAATCAAATATTACAATGATGGATACAGCATGTTCCATGGAACAATGTATTAAACAATGATACGGATTCTGCCTTCAGCGCTAGTATGCAGATGGTGCTTATTCAAGAACAAACTAAACTACTAGCATGAATGCAGCCCTCTAGCTAAAAACAACAGTGGAACAAATATAAAGTAATTTTTCTTAACATTTTACAAGTTAAATTTACCACTCCTAATAGCAGTATTTGACAACAAGAAAGATTATAAACATTTTTAAGTGCATGTATTGATTTGAAACGATTGAATTACTATGACAATGTGGTCGCCGGAATATAAGTGTATGCAAAACCGAAGAAATAACCATGGCAACATGGTTATATTAATAAACGCAGGTTTAATTCCCACCTCGGACATTGCTATACATGTGGTTCGCAATCCACAATAAACTACATATGCGGTACTTGTGTGAACTGGCAAGTCCTTTGAAGGATATTAACAAATGCTTAATTGTGAGATGTTGTTACCAGTTGTTACATACCTTTGTTAATTGCACTGAAAGCTCAGTACGCCTGTTGCTATTTACCCTTCTCCGCATTAATTGTTTGAGAGGGTGAACCACGCATGTACCACGTAATAACATGGAAGCAACTCAAGTTCTGCCGTATTTACGAGTTTCACCTCCAATCAACCCATATCTGATGCTCAAAGTTTCAGTCATATCCCTGAGTGAAGTGGAAAATAAACCGTCAGATCGAAAGTACTCATAAACTTAGCTCAGAATTTCCTTGTTTATCATTATTTTGAAAAGTTTTCATTCTATAAATAGCGTATTTAAAACGATGAAAAAACTTCTTCTACTCAGACAGAAGCACAGGATTTCCGATGTTTGATATTGGCCATGTTATTATCAAAGCAAAAAATTATTTAAACAAGTTCATCTACATCCAAATGCAAATTTATTTAAATTCAGTTTGGACAATGATTTTCTGAACTATTATCCATAACAATATCAGTGATTTTGAATGCTTGTTTAAATGATATTCCAAAAACATATGAATATGAAGTCTGTGTCGCAAATCCTGAACACAACGTTGTACCCACCTACATCATTAGTGAGGACGGAGAGATTATTGAATTTGCCTAATCGAATTGTACTGAGTTTGTGAGTAAGGGAATATATCTGTGCCAAATGACTCAGAGGGCTGCTGATTTACTCGAAGTGGTCTACTTGATCCTATGTCAAAGGAATGTCTACGTGTCACAAACACACAAAGAACTATTTCACATGTGTGCTTTTTTTCCAAAACCTTCGGGTCAAATTTGCAAATTTCTATATACAGACAATATAAAAATATACAGGTCTATTTTAATAAAAACGAAAATCGATTAGTTTGATGTCATGAGAAAAATGCAGTTACAACAACATAATATCTATGCGTTTTACATTGTAATTAAGAAAGTATCTGTATGTACAGTATTTAGAATTAATCTACATAATTTCATTTACCTGCCAACCGAATTTAATGTGCCGGAAAGTTATCCTATCTCGAGAGATCAAGTTTTTGTATATTGGCAACAGACTAACTCTTGAAGAGATGCTCTTATAAACAACTCTCTGTGCAGTAGATTATAATTACAAACACGATAAACTTTCCATCTCATTGGAAATTCCACCTAAAACATATATGCGTAATTTATTAGCATACCTGTCGGTCATGAACCAACATGAATCAACTGTATACAGCTATCCTGTTATTCTATATATNNTATATATATATACTTACATCATCATAACACAATCACCTGTTGTACCGTGTGCGTGTGTGTGTGTGTGTGTGTGTGCGTGTACAAGAGAGAGAATTCCAAATATAGCATCCACAGGATATATTCGTCAGTTACGCCAAAATTTCTCCAAGCAATCGAGCCGGAAATAACTCCGATGGATATCGAAGCAAACATATATTTCGGATTGATTTTTTCCCGCCCACTACACTCTAACATATCTTGTATAGAAAGTGTAAGCTGCAACAAATATATCTAGATGTTACAAAACGTTTCACACAGATTATATTATCAAACCGGTAATGTTGATTCTCGTTGTGTTCCCAGAGATATACAAGCTTCATTTAACAGGAAAATCGAAATCATCCGACATCCCAAGGCCTGAGCATCTTCTTCCGCTACAGTAAATTACATAAACAAACAAAAATATTATACAATGTGTAAATACATATACCATTTTGTAGATGCAATTGAATGAAAGGTAATAAAATCTAATTTATAACATGCAATAACTTTTAATGTTCAACCGTATTTTGTAGACACTTACCTTTTACGAGAATCGTGAAACAATATAATATTGTAAATATTGAGTGCTTGCAAAAATACCTAATTTTGGGAATGTGTTACTTGTGTTATTATTCGTTTTAGTGACACTTTATTAAAAAACTGGAAGTTGTTCGCTACGCGGATGAATCAAGTTGAAAATATTTCGCAGTGTGTTGTGTTTATATTTACATATTTATTGGATGAAACTTGTTTTCATCTTTTCGTAAACACAAAAGAATCAGTATGTTCGCCAATATTTCTTGGTAACCATTGAAATTCAAAATACAATGTTTCTATATATTCATGCAATATGTATTAAAATAAATTAAACCTGTATTACATATATGTATTTTTATGTACGTAAAGATTTATATTTCTTTTATCTCACTTATTTAACATACTGTCAATATAATGTATTATTGAGAAATAAATTACTAACTACCTAAATAACACTATAGAAATTAAAAATATAATTGGCTTAAAAGCATCCTTTATTATTTCGCAGTTAAACGGAGTGAGAGTGGGAAACTACAGGAAAATGCTGCTGTGTACCTGTTCTGACAAATTGTGTTTGTTCACGCAGCTCTTTGCTTTTTTTTATCTTCACTTTGCAATTTGTTGAATCGTGATTTGTGACAAATGACATCATTCTCAGTCTATACTACTGTAATTGTAGATAAACAGCTTAATTCTATTAAGTGCATTCAGAGTGTAAAACAATATTAGACTACCGTGTAATTGTACCGTGTTGTATAGAATCATTCACTGATATTTATGCAATTAATTCCTCTGTAAGAGAAGCTCGAGTATTAATTTTAATTGTGGTTTAATTTGAACAAAGTGGTAATTGTAGCTTCTATATAAGAAATAGTAGAACATAACAAAGTTTCAATTGCTCGTTGCACGTTAAAAGCTAAAAGTTCATTTCAGAAGAGTAAATTTGCCCGTAAGTTTTGGACAGTAACGAATTTCTCTATATTATTTTTTTCTTGTCTTGTAACGAGAAAAGAGAAAACTGAACCACGTATTAGAACATAATATACTCAATCACTTCAATTTCACGTCGTACGTGACATTTTTCATTTCATTTCATTTTCACCGCGAGCAAAATTTCTTCCCTTGTAGCTCATGCGTGCAAATGTTGTTTCCAGCAGTCACTTTGTCACCATGAAAACGACGCTATCTCGTGAACCCATCTGCTGACACGTTTCACAGTTGGCAACGAGATAATATTGCTTCGCTCCAGCAGACTTGAAACTAATTCCAAGGCTCGGTTCAAACCATCAAAGCCTCCGCCGATTTATACTTTTAATTTAGTAGACTGAAGGAAATTTTTAATTTCACCCAAAATAAATATCCACCCGGGTTATCATTAAAAGAACATCAAATGTCATCACTCAACTGTCATCCGTAGCTACTAAAGCTCATCATCCTTCTCCATTCACCAAGTTCAACAAATTAAGCACACTGCATTTAAAACTGAAAAACCTGAAATAATGATACATGCAAGATAAATGATTGTGGCTAATGCTAATCACTCTGCAACATTTCCTTTCACTCATAACTTTGAAGGTTGAGAAAATACAAAATACGAAATGCCTTTTGAATAATTTATGAAATAGATTTGGTTGTGCGTTGTCATGTAGATGACTGTATTATGAAATAATGAAATGTATCATGCATTTTCACATATACACACATATAATATTTACATGGGATAATGCAATGTCTATAAATATAACTTGTCACTGTTATCAGAATAGTTCTTCCGTATGCTAGTCATCGATGTAAAACACTTCCAAATACTCGCTACTACCAATGTTCTACAGCTGTGTCGATATACTCAATCATTAATCTTATTAATCGCATTTCCCTTCAAAGTCTATATTTACATCTGTGTCGTGAATAATTAGTTTCCAAATGTACACAGCATGTGCAACAGTGAAATAAATTTAATTCCAACATATGAGTTGCAACAACATTTTCTTTTTTCTCTGTAGCGTATGTACGAATAATTGTGCTATTAGCCTCGTTGATGTAATGAGTAAATTGTTTGGAAGTATCGTAATTATGAAAGTCATGAAACCGAATGAGTCTGTAAGACTTTGTCAATTTGTAAAAGATATATGTAGTGTGAAAAGCAATTTACTAGAATTCATGAATTGTAAAGAATTTCCAATCAACCACATACACACAAATAAATAGACACAATTTTCTCTTTTTCCATAATACAGTTTATAAAGTTTTCAAATCCAAAAACGAAAATCGATTAACTACAATTAAATTAATTTTTGTTAACACTAACCATGCTAAAGACAATTATAATTTATTTTAGGTGTGTCGATTCTTATTTGTGTTACATCAAGATTATAAAATTAAATCAGATAAAATGCTTATTTTAAATTAATTTCAAATCATCTCAAAGTATAGAAATGGTAACTGATAAAGGGGTGTGTATAGTTTGAATATAAATATATCTTAACTAACACTGTCAAAGGAGGTTGATAAGGAAAACCCCACATCAGCAAGCGTATTAACCAAGTCAACATTCATTAGTTACAATATCGATTTTGAGCCAAAAATATTTCGTATATATGATACAGAACCGAATACATAAAACTGATATTATTCAAACAGTTCGTTTTATTCAGATAAGGGAAATAGTAGAAATAAATACAAATCAAATTGTTCTTTATCAAAACATTCACTAGAACTGTAACATAGTTCTATTCTATTTAACTTATCAGTAATCAAACAATTTATGATAAAACATGTCAGTGTAACTCATTACATGTAATAAATAAAATACATGTAGGTGAAAGTCATTTATTATATGCTTTAACTTTCTGCTGTAATAAATTTTACATAAATTAGTGACACCGGAATCCCAACAAGCAGAGATTAAATGACCACGAAATGTTAGTTATTTAAACTAATGACCTCAGGTCTAGGTACTTTGCAAACAGTTTCACGCCGTGTGCATGTATTTACCAGTCTATTATAACAGTGTTATTTTAAATGTAAGAGAAACATAATTCAGAATTGCATATAACTGTCTCTTTCTCGTTTGTTTGCACACACAAATAGGTATTGCACAAGTGCAGACATGTGCTTATGACAACTTGTGAATTAATTGAATGTTTAGTAGAACAATACGAAATTTGCAGTCATGTGTTTCTAATTAAACACGGTTAACTATCTTAGTCAATGTGTCAGTAACGCTGTGAAATGACTTTATCAATAACAACTCTGTCTAAGTATTTATTGCCATTGAAAATTCATCAATAATTTGTAAAGATCTTTTGAAATGATACGAACAGGTGCTAGGTACATGGTATTTGGATACACATTGATCATATAACGAAGCAAGAAAAATACACCTTTAAGTCGCAAAAGCTTTTAAAAACTTCGCGGAAACAGATTGCATTTACTTCTTAAAAGGTTTCGCAGGAAATATTTGGTCTTAGTAGTATATTTCTCTTTGTGCACTTTAGAAGATTTTCACTTAACGAAAAAAATAAAAACCGTTTTAACAATTTGTCATT
>JAGJTL010001381.1:1495465-1507927 GCA_022063505.1 Calosoma granatense
TAAGTTCTGATTCAGCACAAAATCTCAGCGAGCAAAGAGTAATTTTTTTATAACGTGTCAGAGCCACAAGACTGCTGTCATTTTAATTTACCAGCATAAAAGCGTCTAGAAGGTAATTTTTTATAATACTTCACAGCTTGAAGAAAAGAAGTATGAATCATAATACAGAGCCGTTAATGCACTTTAAAACTTGCGTAGGATCCGACAGCTCACTGACTGTAATACTATACTTTCTTATTATAATCATATTTCATAAATTCTTCATTCTTTATATATACAATGTTTTATCATATACTAACTATAGTCACATTAAACCGTATATGAATAAATAATTATGTAATAATATAAAAACATTTTTAAATATTGTAATTGGCTTATATAAATTTAATGGAACGCTATATTTGCTAACAAATAACATTAATTTTAACTATTAGAATGTTGTATTTTCTGTTGACAGTGTAACAGACATAGGTGCTAGTATTTTCACATTTATTAGAAATGGGAAATGTTAGAAGTTTGCTGTTATACTATTTGTCAACATAACTCAAAATTACAGGAAACATATGCAAATAATATAAAAGTTTCACTGTTATTATTAGCATCTACAGTGTAATTTAAACTTTCATTTAGTAATTAAATATTCTGATATTATTTTCAGTGTAACAAACAAACATAAAAGGAAATGTCAAAATACATATAGAGTTAGAATTAAACATTCTAATTAATGGAAATTCAAAATTAATTTATTTATTTTTATGTTTGAATATGTATATGATTTCATGTTTATATATTTTTTGAATGATTTACAGTAAAAAAATATATTAATAACTAAATGTTCGATTATTTCAACGTTTACTATCAAACTGCAACGGAACATAGTGGAATATTACTTAAAACTTTAATGGATTAAGTTTAATATAAATTTCCAATATGACAGAATATTGTTATTCGTGACATATCTTCAATAGTTTATTGTTCCAGTTTTCAACTTTTAAAAGCAACTCCTTAATACATTTACCATGAGTTACGAAGGAAAAACTTTTTCTATTAATGTATTAATGGCATCATACTGTGTATTCCACGATAAATTGTAACTGTAATGATATCTACTATAATGAAAATTGCTAAATATTACAAGATCTATTGATTATCATACAGTGAAAGGTAACTGGAATTTGTTATATTTTTGTTATATATACCTGAACAATTTGTATATTGATAGTAACGATGATTGATGTGACGACACTATAATCTCATTCAGTTAAGTACTGCAGACAAATATGTATATTTATACAATCTATCTATCAATAAATATAATGGCCAAAAACATCATATTTTTAGATACTAATATAAATTGGAAAAAAGGTCAATAACATACTTGCTTGCCTCCATTATACCCTAAACAATATATATCAGCGGCCAATCTGAAACAATAAAAATTATTGATATTTTTTCTGTTATATATTTAGAATTTACATTAACTTACCTAGCAATATTATCTTGTACATACTCTTTAATACATTATGTAAAATACATAAAAAGATACAATCATTATTTACCTATGTAAAATTAATAAGTTCTTCTCAGAATCCGTAACATTAATGTGTAATACATATGTACATCATTAATCGCAATTAGTGAACCCTCATTTTTCATAGTTGATAAAACTAATCAATAAGTCATATGTAATATTAATACTGTAAATCTATCAATGTATCTTGAATATGAAGAATTTATTTCAATCGAAAATATACGCAATATATTAGAGTAACCATCCAATTTATATACGTACGCGAGCTTTCCTTAAAATTGGATTTTGAATTTACAGAATTTGTATTTCCAATAAAATAGATTTTCTTCACTTACACAAATCAAGTACATTATTCGTTTTAAAATAATCCTCTTGAAATCGAAATCAGTTTCATTTATAAGTTTACAAGCACTGAGAGTGTTGTAAGTGAAGGATGAAATAGTGTTTTAACTTTAACATACACTCTGGTAAATGCGTTTCAATGAATTACATTGATATTACCAGCATATCCAATGGAATTAATGCGTATATTCTTACAAAATACCACCACCGTACACGCACTGAATATTAATTACCCATTGAAATTTCATAACATATTTGCCTAATAACAGAGAAAAAATGGCACTCTGATTGCAAAATAATACCAGTGATATTCAGTATTTTACGTGACATGAAAACTTCCGCAAATCAATCATATTTTACAGTCCAGATTCATTTCATAAAAATTTCTGCAGAATTATTTATTAAATTACATTCAGTATACGACGCTTTTCGCTATAAATTTTAACTAACATCATTTTCTTCACATTGATTTACGGCCAGATTTTCAGTATATCAAGGCCAATGAATTTTACTAGTAATTTATTATTACACTTTATATCCCTCCCCATATGCATACATATATTATATCTCTTTGTCCGTTTCATTATAAATTATAGTTATATGTACACTCATAACATTAATGGCCAACTAAATACAAATTTATGTTTATTGATTAATAATTAATTTCAAATCGTCAATCACAATTGAATTGTAACTGCTGGAATATGTATGATAATTATATGCAGTCTACAAATATAATATCCTGAATGTGCCTGTCTATGAGATTTCCATGTTATTTATAAATAGGTATGCATATATTTACTGGTGTCGGTGTCAATCTTCAATAAAACTGATATTTTCCGCTATCGGTTTTCTATTTTCATCCTTGCTAACAATATTCGCCACTCCTGCAATATATCACTCTACTTCGAATTCAATTTAAATTAGAAAAAAATCCTTTGCGACCAATAAATTATCATTTTAAGTAAACAAGTGTAGGTAAAAACATTATTTGTTTTTGTGGGGAAACTTTCAGCGCGCTAGGTTCAACGATTGTGGATGATTACGTGTTTGTTCGGCCTATTGTGAAACTTCGTAGTAGAGTTTCATTTGGAACTTCAAGTTGCTTTTAACCACCTAATCCTTGATCGTATATCATTTCTCTTTTTTATTATTAAACACCTCCCAGCCAAACCCTTGTCCCATGTCATTTTCTTAACAATCCCGGCGGCTGTATTATACTAAATAGATTCACTTATCATTTCTAACAAATAAGATAATTGACTTGATACTTGACTTTCACACTTGACATGTAGAAAATACAATATTTAAGTTAATAATTATTAATATTATATTCACTTTTTCCCCATATAATGTTATCTGAATTTCTCCCGATACATTTAAATTTCAAGCATCTTTTTTACACGTCCCTTTTCGCTTCACATTTTTGTAGAAAATGTCGAAAGTTTGTTTTCTAAGCATTTATTAGTTGGTGAAAGTCTGCGGACAGCCGTCTTTTATATGTAACTTTTTCTGTTTTCCATGTTCCATATTATTTTGTTTTTCAATAACTTCTATTGGCTTATTTCTACGAGTGAAAAGTTTATAATTAGATAACAGTTTGACATATTGAAATAAACATATACACAAACATTTTCTTTCCATTATATTCAAATTCCCTGCATATATCTAATTCAATAGAAAATATAAATAGACTAGAATATCATCCATGTAAATATGATCTTACAAACAGTTTGTATCTAAGATTTCAACCTGTCTTCTTATATTTCAATAAACTCAAATTCCTTTTCCATAATTCCTAATGCAGTCAACATCATGTTTACTTGGTCTCAACTTTCAACAAACAAAAAAACCTACATATATTCGCTATACTTTTAAAATATGTATTACATTATAAGCTGCGTCGAATCCATTTTAACTTGCATCAAAAAACAATTTCTATAAATATTTGATATGTTCTCTTTTCGAAAACAGAATATCGCATAAATAAGTTTTAGCTATATAGAAAAACATCTACGCATAGGTTAGTAATTTAACGTTTTTTACAAAACAAAACAGTGAAAAATCGGTGCAATTACACAGAATTCAAACGTATTACGTCAATTTGTTTTTCCATGAATATTTAAATCCCCACGGATATGTTCCTGTGACTTTATAATGAAATACCTACTATAAGCTACTTTCAAAATATTTCCATTGTATTCAGTCGAAAAAACCAATGTTGCGAATATAAAATATCGTACATTATTTATTACAAAACAAACAGAAAATGATACTTATTTCCGACATCTCTGTAGAAATAAAAGAATAAAAAGTATTTAGAAATAACAAATGGACATGGCACGCACATAAATTTTAATGGTGTTACCGTTAAGATAAACATTTGTTAATTTTTTGACGGAAGAAGACATTTAAGGATATTTGTTCAAATAAACTTTTCCTCGAGATTACAAGACATTTTAAAAAGAAAAATAGTATCATAAATATATTCCAAAATGAGAAATATAATAATAGATGAAATATAGAAATAAAGTAGATGTTCCTTTTACAGAAAATAAATATGAACAAGTGGTACGTGATTTTCTTGTTCTGTAAATTATAACGAACTAATAATATTTAAGCCGTTTTTCATTCATCTAATCGCGTGTCATATTACCATATTACCTGACATGGCACTATAAGCAAAATGACAGATTCATTAGTTGAACACAAAAACTACATTTCATCGGTCATTTCACAAGGATATCAGGGAGACAATTCAGTCTGCCATTATGAAAATTCTTCGAGTGAAAATCATTAATTTAAACAGAAAGAAAACGTAACTCGATTTATAAAAAGACGATAATTAATTGTACCCCATCTGCTGACGTTTGTAATCCTGACACCTGAGTGTTCGCGAAGAATTATGCTGGTTTTTTGTTTACAGGTTTTCATGTTTATTTAGAAATACACCACTGTAATTAATCTAGCTTAAGCAAATTATATTCTACGTCAGTTTTGCACATTTATATCTCTTGCTTGTTCATATAAGTATAATACAATTAGAAAATTACAATATTTTGTACAAGATTCATTCGTGAATATTTATTCTAGTAATTCGTACATATTGACAACAGTATATTATACATTCAGATTTATTTTATTCGAATGATAAAGTAGACAGTAGAATGTGAATAGTGCTGAATCCGAACTATTCCTTGGAGCATGTTCGTGTAATCAGTTAGCACAGGCAAGTATCAATGCGTACAACAGATGTGTCAAAATCAGATACTCATTCACAGCTTAGTTACCAAGCTCTCATGTCAGCTTAATTGAAATCTAAACTGCTAGAGGTGCTACACATCGGAACGACTCAATTGGCATTGTTCTCTGGTTTGCTGTTTACGTTACCATGGCGAATGCTGGCTTTGGACTTTCACAGCAATATTAACTGCATTATGTACGGTACCGTTCGTCTTGTATGAACTACTCCATAACTCTTGCAATACAATAGTCTAACACACGATATGAAATATAACGTTGTTCCTTCAGTTATACTCTAGCAGTCTATCAGTCATTATTTGCACATTCTCATTTACTATCTGCGCAGAATCAATCTATACATATCAATAATGAAAACAACAATTATTATGCATTCCACAGTGATTTATTTAATATTTTATCAGCTCAACAATGTCTGTACAATAATGGAATGTTGAACAATGAATAAACAAAGTTGTTCACAAGCAAAAGATAACACACAAATCCTATGTAATTCATGTACAGTAGTAGTATATTATTATTGTATCATTAATATTACAGTCAATATGGCAGTTACCAACAGTATGGATGGGTGAAGATTTCACGTGAACTTCAGTATTTAAGGTGGTTCGGAATACCTGGTAGAGAATCTATGACTCCACTTATTCTCCAAATTAATCTCACTCTCGGGTATTCCTAAACTTCGGGGGTCTCTGAATTTCTTGAAACACCTGAAGAGATTCAAAAAGGACTTGCGAAAGCCGCAGTTCATGAAGCAGTATGTTATCGGATTGCAGCAGCTGGAAGAATAAGCCAAAAGTTGAAAGAAACTTATGGCCGTATATCCAAGGCCACTATACACTGCCAACGGATTAAACAGTGCCACCGTATTTATAACATACAGAGGCGTCCAACAGATAAAGAACTCGAGTACAACGGCGCACAACATTTTTATAACTCGCTTCTTACTAATTAAACTTTTTTCCGCGTTCGTACGTCTCAATCCTTGTACAGATCGGTGCGAGCCGCTGCTTCCTTGACTGCCCGAGTCCTGGCACCACTGATGTCGCTTCTGACACCAGTTCATACTTTCCCGAGACGCATGTTTACAGCCCCGGTTCAACGAGTATCTTGTACTGGACGCGCCACGTGTATTAATGTAAACTTCTACTGTACCATTCCCTAAAAGTTTTAATACAATAATTATGTACATTAACACATTTCACGCAAATAAATATATCACGGTTTCATATATTTCACTGCCAGTTTATGAGTATATGAATGAAAAGTTAATATAATTGTTTTCCTAATTCCTTATGGAATAGAATACTGTATATAATATTAAATGAAATATAAACAAATTTTTCATGTATTTATTTCATCAATGCCAGAAGAAAAACGAATACATTTTTCAATTAGAAAAATAAAAGATAATTATTTTCGCGTTACTCTGATAAAATAAAAATTGCTCGGTAAATATGATTTTGTATACTGTGTATAAATGAAGAACTGTATATCAATTTATTTGTTAATTGTTTAAATTTCATTCAGTAAATAATGTTCAATTTATTTTGCGAGAAAGTCATTTCTTTGTTGGGAAATATTTACTTTTGTACTGCGGTAAGTTTCACTATGTGGTATCGAGGTGTTCTGTGTGTAAATTGCTTCCTATTGTTATATTTCACGACCGAAATGTACTATATCCTTGTAGTCGGTCGGAATGATTGTCGTTGACTTCTATTGTTTGTTTTGTTCGGTAGCTTAGGAGTTAGGACCCGTCTCACCAGCCAAACATTAAAATTGTTCTTCATGAAATATTCACCGATAAGAAAAGAAACAAACAACTGAAATGAAAATGTAATTAAACAAAAATTAAGAATACAAAATTATAATTGTACAATAATTTACTAGGAATAATGTTTACGTGTAATAATTTATATTTTAATTGAAATGTCATATATGTTTTGCACGTCAAACTGTGTTATTTTCAATAAACAGCAGGAAAAAATATTGCAACGATATTTTTTTCATCATTCAAAATTTATTTTCTATACACAAAAAATTATTTTTTATCTCTCCTATAAATATTTACGTTAATACAACTACATTACTTTCCTGCTTAAAAATATTATATAGCAATAAAATAATTTTTAATTTCAGTTGGAAATTTAATTGTTAATTTAATAAAATCATACCGATAAATTTTCACGTCACTGCTGTCAACTGAGCATTAAACTGTTATAAATTAAGTGAGAAAAGTAATTCGTGAAATTTAGAAAATGGTCGTTTCGCGAGGGTTGTAAAAGGTTTAATGAATGAAGCCTGAAGAATTACATTATAAAACACAGAACTGCCACAGTATTGATAACTGACATCCTCTCTATTCAACAGTCAACCCACAAAACCATTCTCCGAATGCATGCAGAAACTAAACAAACATTACAGTAAACAAATATACGTAAGGAGTTAGCATAGTGCCATTTCGTGTCCGAAATATTTTCTTTTTATTCTTAACATAACACATATGTAAGTACATATTATCTTTTCCCAAGTTTATCACATAAAAGAATCGCGCATCTAGTAACGATTGAGGAAAATATTCCTTTTCTTTTGAAACAGGCGTAGACAGGTTATAAATAATTCGGCGGCTCTTAACAAAAAAGAAATACCTTGTTTTGTTAGGTTAAGTTCTAAATAAACGTTGTACGCAAACAGTTAGTCTTTCAGTTGGAATCTGGCGTTTTCTTTTGAAACGAAAGCAATATTTCAATATGTAGTAGAGTAACACTAATTACTGAACTCCGGATGACGTTTGCTAAGAATGATGAATTAATTAATCTTACCTGAATGGTTGCCGAGAGCACGTTCCGTACGCATTCCACGCCATAATGTACGTGTAATTAATGAATAGGTAACGGCTAGTACAAGAAGAGGTAACACCAGCAGTACCACATCTAGGAACAAGTTGTACACCCGTTCGTAGTCACCTGCTGGCCAATCTTCTCGACACTTGTGATGTCCTATTACAGAGAAACATGTACATATTTCATAAAATACCTAGAAAAAACTTCCATTTAAAATTTATAATTTATAATTCTTATCTCTTACATTACGTAAAGAATTTTATTTCAGTATAACTAATAACTTATCTTCATCATATTGTATAAATCCAATTTCAATGAAAAGATTAATTAAGCGGCACGCTGATATTTCACCAGCAATAAATTTATGTACATTACTAGCAAAAAAAGACGGATATAATTTGAATAATGGTAAGTAAACGCTATTAAAACACGTCACAGATTCTCATGATTTATGTAGTAAAATATAAATCAAATAATTTTTCATTGTACCTAATCTATATAGTATAAACTTTAGATAAAAATACATTCATGGCAACATGCATATATTCTCATTAAGGTCTGCGGCAAAAATTCTTATTTTGTACGTAATTTACTGAATGACCTAATCATACTTTAATTTTTTGTTTATTAGCCCTTAACTTAATTATCAGTTATGTAATTACAGTTCACTAAAAAAAGAAAACAAATTAAAGAATAAATTATTTCGTAGTTAATTACGAATGTTGAAATTAAACGGTTAATTACATACATAAATGAATTTATATAATGTCCTAAGAGAAATATTATTTACAAGTAACTAATCTCGACAGGTAGATCTCTGTTATTTGTTTTGTTCTCATATACCTTTTGTATGTTCCATGAATGCCTTACAAATTTTCCATAACTGAATATTCTATATGCTTGATAGAACATAACCTTTATGCGTGTCCAGACAACTTTCTTTTGTTTTTAAATGTCTACGGTCTATAGTCATAACATACTATAAACAACTCTTAATATTACAATACATATATTGACTTCATTCGAGATATTTGATACATTCGATAACAACTTGACAACTGTTTTTATAACTTATTGATGATACGGTTGGGTCATATCTTGTCGAAGAGTTGTGGCTTGACCAGTATATTGATTATGTGGGCGTACGTACTTTCGTATTGTATATAAATACGTACATGAATACTGAATGCTTGCATCAACAAAACTTCATAGTCTTTGAATCCCTGTCAACAGTTATTTTATCATATTTTATCTACGTCGCATCTGTCAGTTCTGATTTAATTATTTCTTTGTGTGGTTTGTTTTTATTCTCGCTTGGGGGATCCTTCTCCGTTTGCTGTTCCACTCACTTCCGTGCGTGCACAATTTATTTGACAAATCTATTTTTATCTTAGTTTGAATCGCAAATTTCTTTCATATTCTATTCATACGGTTTCAGAAACGATAAAATCGCCAATTGGTACAATTACGAGCAACTGAAAAACACCATTCATATTTCCTCTTGAAAATATATTTTCGTAAGAATTATTTTGTGTGTATTTTTCGGTCATTATTGTCAGTAAATATAAAGACAATATTTTGTATTTTAATAAAATATACAACGTAATCATATTACTAAATAAATGTAATACAAACGTAATCTTGTAAGCTATATCATACATAATATGCTGTATATGTGAAATATTAATTCTGAAATTGCACCTGACTGAATAATGTTGATCATACATTATTAAATTTACTATTACAAAGTTAGATCTTTTACTTGAGGTTTATTGTAGATTCTCAGTTACAGCCATTAAGTAATACTTTCATAATGAAATTAAATCTTGAAATTTGAAAGAGATATGTTATATACTCATATACTTATTAACAGTTGCATAATTATAATGAATAGTGTTTGTTAGCTTATCATAATCTAGATGATACTATAATTACATGATTCCTGTTTAAATTAGGTTTAAATATATGATGTAAGTATATACCATAGATGTATATTGAAATAGGAATAGTTACCTTTATTTGTAGGTATGAGTTGACTTAGCATTGCTATGGGTGCCATGCATATCAGACTCCCAACCCATATCGAAACTATGAGCCTGTAGGCGTGGCTAAGTGTTTGCCAGCGTCGGGATCGAAGAGGATGACATATGGCGTAGTATCTCTCTACGGAGATGGCGACCAGGGTCCATGCTGACACCGAAACGGAGCTGGCTGGAACAATACAGGCCAATGTTAAAACTAACAATTCCGCCCCTTTCTTTGCTCGATCGATCTCAACAACGACCTTGAATAAACTCACCAAAACAACGTTGTGTTAAGTACCTACCCGTTTTACATTTAACAATAATTAAAACTCATATTATCCGACCGCGAAAGTCTTCCATGCTACCAGAGTAACTCTATACTTCTTTCTAGTTTCAATGGAAAACAAAATGTCGCCTTCATTGTTTCCATCTCTTCCATTTCACTACAATTACATTTTCATTTCTTAATCGTAGTTGTAATCGTCCCCTATCACTGCCGACTTTTAACTTATTTTATAGTATAAACCTGCCTTTCAACAATGGATTTTTCAATATTATCTTATAAAGAACTTTTAAAACTTTTTTCTCCCACACATTGTTCCTTCAATTTAGAAATATTTAGCCTTTCTCAGTGTAAAGTATAGGTTGATGCAAGGTGTAAATAAGATTTATGTGCAAAAAGAAATAAATCAGATGAAGAGGTAAATATAAATTTTGTTCACTAACTCATATATCATAATAAATACACGCACAGGCTTGGACACGTAGGAGTTATACATATACTGCAGGAAAAAGGATAAAATGCAATTTATTAGTACAGAGATAAAATTTATTTCCCTAGACAATTTTCTTTTCTATTTCTTATAATAATTCCCATTTTACATGCAGCCAAAATAGAACGTATGAAATGATATTTCTGAAATTATGCAAATGTTTTCATTTCCATGACGTGTCACATCCCAGCGATTACATATATATATATTTTCAGTTGAAAATACGTTCTGTATATGTAAAAATGGTTAATGCCTTCACATGCACACCGACAGAATTAAAACCAATTATATCAGTGTGGTTTTTAGACCGAAAAAAATATATGCATATTGCAGTGCGAACAATAATAAAATGACTTCATAAACATGCAAAACAAGAAGATAATTTTCCGAAGTAAATTACTCTTTTGTGTACCGAAAATTTCGTTCTATAGAAATACGAACACCGACCCAAAACACTTAATCTGTCTTTTCTAGGAATGAACATGTTCGAACTGGTTTTAAAATTACAACAAATCTTTCGCTAGATTCAATAATTACTCTTTCGATTATTCAGAAGGGGATACATACGTATGTATGTTAGCAGTTGAACAGTACTGTTCATTTGAATCTTGCATTTAATATTCACTTTGCACATACAAAACACTAAATACAGAGCATCTTCAACTTCCATTCCTTATATTTGTACAACTCAATGTATTTTCATTCATAATTTACACAGTAGACTTGAAAGATTGTGTTAAAACCTAATTTAAGATTCAAATGTTCTATATGTTGCGTCATCAATGAACTCAGTGAAAATGCTAGAGGCTATAAAGAGCTTTTGAATTTCTACCAGTAGGTGGCAACAAAATCTTCCAACTCTGCTGCGTAATTTAAAAATTCATTAGCAATGTACACTGGGCTTTTTACAAAAATAAAACGTACTTGAACTGCAACGTAGTTTTATAATTTAAAATATAATGTTTGTATATAAAGATAAAATAGAATAGATGATAATAAATATCCATTATAAATTATATTTAACTCGGCGTTATGTTGTAACTTGTAATGCGACAGCATTACTTTTATTTGTGCTTATAATTTACCTGGAAAATAGTTTATGTTAATAAAAGTTGCAGAAATAACGGGTACATTATAATCATGTACATGTACATATTTGCTTTGTAATCTAATTCTACATAATGTAAATATTATACTTAATTAAGTAATTCATGTTTATTTCTACAGTGAGAACAATTACATTTATATTAAGACCATAGATTTAGTTATCATTCAGTAGTGTTTTGTGTACACATATAAGTGTGGAAAATCCAGTCAAATATAATGAATTTAAGTGCACGACGCACATTAAAGGTTTGGAGAAGGGCTGTTACTCGAGTTCCATACTAACATCAATCATATCTGGTGGTATTTTCCAGAACATGTCTGTACGTCGCTTCTAGCGATGTTCAGGTTGCGTTCAACCTTGACGTTTTCAGGGGGGAGGTTAAAAGGGTCATTACTTCATTTATCATTAAACACCGCTATGTACATACATATAATACTGCAAATATGTACATATATTTCCACATATGTATTTACGAATTAAACTTTCATTCATTAGTTACACTTTTGAAATTAATATAACCAAAAATATCTTTTTCAATCTCTTCACTTTTCAAATATAATGAAGTATTGCTATATTTAAT
>JAGJTL010001381.1:1507933-1521207 GCA_022063505.1 Calosoma granatense
ATATATAATCTTTATTTTAAAAATTCCTTAGTACGCCACTGCGTTTACCTTTGCCTAAACTAACAATATATATCGTGTGACTGTACTCCTGTCTTTGAGTAGCTTTCGTATCTGTGACATAGAGAGTCATTCTGTTAAGGGCAAAGGTGCGTCATTTGAATTAAGTTCACGCTGCGCAGGAAACCTTTTCGGTAGAAAGGTATTGTTGTCACGTTACGTCCGTAGCATATCAGAGATATATTCGATATATTCATTTGTGCAGATTCATACTTGATACACACAGGCTTGTTTGAATACGTCAGAACACAACTTAGATATGATCAAATGTTATAAGCCAAGTAATTCATACAGAGCAAATCATTTCATACAATTCCTTCACATACAAAGCACAAACAAGAATACAGAAGTCATCTTCAGAACCAGGAACTTTTTCATTTTTCATATACGTATTTCGTTATTAACGATTTAAAAATAAAATGACTATTTCGTCTTACAGAATCTGTTGACAAGTTTAGAAAGTATAAAATATACAATTCATGACATAATACATTTTTTCAAGAAATTAGATAACAACATAAAAGGAATTCTACTATTATTGTACGAGTTGAAAAAAGTTTATGTGTACTTTTCCAACTTTTCTATATTTCTATATATAGTTTTTATCGCTTAACGGCGGACGAAAAACAAACTATGCTTCAATATTTTTGGTCGTCGCCCAGAATAATTCACTGGGGTTACAAACAAATACTCTGAACATGGACTGTATTTGATATGCAAATTGCCTTTGTTACACATGATCTTGCAACGATTTTCATGATTTAAAATTCCAGGGTCGACTGAAAATGATGCTAATAGCAATATTGTAGAGGGGCTGAAACGACGTTCTAGTACTTTTTGGAAATATAACGGGTACGTGATACTATCTCATTTCTTCTCTTATTTATTTTAGTAATAGAATTGATGAACCTTAATCAAATAATAGTGGCTTTGAAGCTTGAAATTTTTCATAAATTAATAATTCAATCCATTACCGGTAAGTATCTTGTTTCTACTTTGTACTTATTTGCATACATAAATATCTCTTGTATATACTACATTAACAAACAATTTCTTCGCATTTCTAAACAAAACAAAAATTCTGAACAGTAAAGTGTACCATCACTTCCAAAATTCAATAAAACGCCAGAGAATACAAATACTTTTTTACCTCTAAAATTCAGCAGGAAAATAACGAGGAGACAGAAAGAAAATTGAGAAACAAGGAATAGCAAATAAGAGTAATAAGTAAATAAACGAAATTCAAGAAAAACATGAAAGAGAGGATACTTCGAAACACATTTCTAACTATATTTGGTACAACCTGTAATTATTAATGACAACGTAGTCAAGATACAAGGCAAAATAACTAATTACCAGCTATCCGAAGAAGTGAACGTACATAGTTTTAGTTTATTAACACACACAGCCACACATAGTTAGCGACATCGCTGTCATTCTCGGAGAAGTTTATGAACTTCAGACAACCTCTTCAATTTAATGTATAGTGAAATGAAGGTAAAATTTAGATTAATCCATGTACACACATACAGAATGTCCCAAAATTATTGCAAAGAAATGTAAGGGTATATATTATTTGATATACTGATTACAACACAAAAAGAATTTTTTCCAAATTCGCATAAATAATTACACATTACTTGGAGCAAACATTTTTCGTGCCACTGGACAGCCTGTATATTATTTTATTTTATTATGATTACAGCTATTTTACTAACGACTGAGACATAAAATGTAATGATATTAGAGCAACAAATGGATGGGTTTTATGGAGATGGAGAGACAAACATTGTTAAGTAATAGTAGTCAGTGTAGATTTAAGGGGCAGTATTCATCGTACAGCTTAACTGGCACACCCTCATCGCCTGACCTATGTGTAATAACGAATCCATTAACTGGGATGAGTGAATTACAACCATCTGATTTAAAGTCGACAAGTTTCAGCGAAGACCGTCTCTAACCGATATAATTCAATTCAGACCAGTCCTAAATTACGTCCCTCATGTGTAAGCCGATCTTAACACAAAAACTTCAATTCGTTCTTATGACCCTGTATTTATTCAAAGATTTACATTTTATTTTTACAGATAAATTTACATGCTCTTGCAAAGAATATCAACGTATATACGTAATTACTAAATACTGTATCAGCTGTCAGAAATGTTTCGATTTCACAGATGATGCTGGCATATTCGACAAAATTCGATAACTTTTTTTCCATATAAAATAAAATATTCTAGATGAATTCAGAGTTTTAATATATTAATACATATTCACGCGATGTTATAATGCGTATAATATGTATAACATTTAACGTTACATAAATGGAAAACTATATTTTATACACCAGTCATACTTGACAAAAATGTACCTGCTTTTTCCGTAGATAAATTATCTAACTTTAGTGAAATAAAAGACATTCATCTTCTTTTTGCTTTTACTCGCCATAAATTGAAGCCATATTTTACGTTGAGGCATATTGTACTATATAATAGATACGTGCATGCTATGTATATTTCATACGGGTTCAAATTAAAAAGAACACTGTCTGTCCCACATCCATTATATCCGAAATCATATTACTGTTAGACGTAAAGCAAAACTCTGCAAAAAAAAGAACGAGGTAAAATTATAGCACTTTATTTTAATTACTAGCTGGTAAGAATTTTATAAAAGGTCAGTTATACAGGACGAAATTAGTTTCATTAAGGTTTGTTTATAATTCCAAACTGGAACTGGAATGACTCGGCTGTCTAACAAACTATGCGAGACGAAACGTCAGTGCAGATTCATTTCATTGTGTTCTGGTTCGCGCTGAAGCGATGATCGTGTGTCTTTCGAACGTGAACGAAATGTTAATTAATACTGTGAGTGAATTCAAGTGAAAAGCTGCACTGAAGCTTCCACATTCTTCCACAGCTATGTACATAGAGATTCACACAGCCTAACCGAATTCATTAAGCACCGCTACTAGAATAACCGGAAAATCTGAATTATTCTTTCCGCTGTTGTCATTAAGTGTGTACCCAAAATAAATTCAAACACACGGAACACAATCTAAAATTTCCTAACCATTCTCATACGAGTAGTATGATTGTAAAGTTAAAGAGTATAATGTTGAATAATGAAGATAACTTAACGTTCTCTTCTGTATTTATTGTGCTCGAGAGCTTTACGAAACTTGCTCTACACAACATAATTCCAAAACTAAATAAGCGAAAGTGTTCTACTTTATAAAATATACCTCTATTATGTAGATGCCAGATGGTTGAATTCAAATTTAAATATTTACGAGAAGTGGAAATGACGTTCACGCGAGACTACTCAACGGATTGCTATATATTTTACATTCTATATGAAAGCACTATAATCGTGAAAGAATAGTAATTTAATCAAATGACATATCAATTATAAAACATATTTTTTGAATTGTACTCGGGCATAGTAGAAGAGAGATAATGAAAGTGGCGCTATTAATTCGGTAATTACCATTTCGTGCTTTGTTACCATTGTTATCAGGCGTCACGTTGTACACTGGTTTGTGTCATCCGAGCTGCCTGAATAAATGGACAAGCCGAGACAACACACAAAACTCCACCCAGTCATTTGAATATTTCACAGAATATTTTAACCGCAACTTCATGAGTGATTTCATTTCTCGTATAATTTTGAGAAGGGACTGTGATTAGTAGATTAGGCTTTCTAGAAATGACAAATGTTTTGAGTGGGCGAAAATATTTCTCTTCTTCAGAGGCGTTTTCATAAATTTCTTCACAGCTTTCAATGATGATCACGATAATCGTTTCATTTGTATACATACAGGATAATTGTCTGATTCCTTGTAATACGTATTAAGGTAATTTGAATCATTGAAAATATACATTTAACATAGATGTTCTTTCTTTCATTCATTTTATCCATTTCTACCACATATAATAAATATAACTAACTGAATTTATTTCTAAAACAAATAGTTTTCATGACATACACAGCTTTGCCTTTATATTATAAAATCTTGGTTTTCAAAGTGACGTGAAGAAGACAGCACACCTGTGCCTCTATTTCATATATTTAAATCCCAGGTTGAATTGCAAAAATGTTGATTTGTGTGGACCTAAGAAATAGGAAGAAACATTTTAATGTTACATTCACCGTTCTATTTAAATACAGAGTAACAATAATCAAGATTGGAAAAGCCAAATGTAGAAATAAAGAAACTATTCGAATAAGTTATGAGATATTTATTGGTCTGGGTCGTAAGAAATCAAAGATCAAACTGATGTCGATAAAAGCAATTTATAAAAACATTCAGAAACAACGCACTTGTGAGAAGGCTGTAAACTTCTGAAAGTGTTACAGAGAGCATTAAATGTTGACAAATTACCAAAGAAAATCTCAATCGCCAGTATTGATTCAGACACACGTGTTATGATTTATATAAATAAAAACTTAAGCTAGTATCTCCACAAACTACAGATAATAAATGGTTCAAGGGGATAATAAATAAAAGGTAAGTGTTCATTCAGTTCCTGTACCAACTGGCATCAATAAAGAAGAAGAGAATCATGACGCGCACATCCTATAAAACGTACCACGAGAGATTCAGACTAAAGTGCATGAGATAAAATTTAAGAAAACCTCTTTAAATTACATTTCGTTGTACCACTAATATATATTGCAAAGTTCTTTTAATTCTAAATTACTTCGAATGAGTTATTTGTATATAAAAATTAATTCCATTGTATGCTATGAGGATTATATTTGTCGATAAGCTTCATGTATTCAACTTGTCGAATGGTGAAATTAATTAGCGAAAGTGATTTATTCCAAAAAGGGCACAAATCAAATACAAATTACTGAATAACACAACTAATGTTCAATAAAAAAACAATGATGATAAAATAAAACATTTAAACATTATTATTCAATGCCACTGATTAAGATGAATAAATCAAATAATAGTAACAAATTTTTAGCATGTAAAGAGGATAATTCATAAATATCAAGGAATATTATAACAAGATTCAATACACAAACTTGTAGAAATAAATCATTTTGACATTTATACAAAGTATAATATGAGTAGAATGTATATTTTAATGTAATAAGTTTAACTTTATATTTCCCCTGAGAACGAACAAACGAGAAATTGCGCACATTCTTTTTGTTTCATATACTTATGTGTTTTAGTGTTACTACTTGTGTAATATGTTATCCGGGCTACGTGATACATATACTAAATTCTAGAACAACACAAAACGGTACTGCGAAATAAATGACAATTTTCTGATTCAGACAGGATACATTTCTGTTGGAATTTAGCTAATTATATAAGGTACTAAATTTTCATTAAAACTTATCTAAAACCCAACAAACTTTATTTCCCATACGAGTCCAATGAAGTAATAATTGGACGAAAATTATATTAACTAGAATAAACAGTATTTATATTCGTTTTCATCTATATTCATTAAAATGTACATGAAACTAAGTAAATGATTAATTGTTCTATGTTCTTTGTCTATCTTGACAGTATAATGCTAACAAAATTATTACTCCAAAACAGAATTTAAGTTCTGCAAATATTAATTCCACAGTGCATTTATAACTGCAAGAGGAAATATTAGAACTCGTGGCAAAAATCCGTTATTAATTAATATTTTATTAAATGCATGTATGGCAAAATAATATTTTTTACGTATTACATAAAAAATAAATCCGGATTACCAAATATAAGAGTATTTCCCTGTTGCTACGAAAAATAAACTGTGTAACAATATTTTATAATATTCTCTCCTCATACAGACATCTATCTCGTCTGGTTTTGAGTCTTTCATCGAGACAATCCCGTACGGTTCTTCTAGAAAATTTATCAAATACAACTTTTTCTATTGAAACTTTTACAGAATATCCATCATTTGCAGAAGAAACTTTTTATGTAATTCTTACATCGACACGTTATAAAATATATTACAATCATGTTATTTTGTAATTTTTTCATAAAATACATTAACCAGATTAAAAATAATATATCACATACTAAGTGCTGATAATATTGATAAATTTTCCTCCAAACTATATTTGCAGAATTGAATTTTTTATGTTACTAGTATTAAATAATGAACTTGTACAATTATAATCTAGAGTAATATTACTTTCTTCAACTGTCCTGTCTAGCAGAGTTGATTGAATTTTAATTAACAAATTTAAAAATTTAATTAACAATGCTATGTTCTGCTGACTAAAACATTGTATATAATAAAAATTCGAGGTTGAGAAAATTTGTTGGGATTGTAGAATAAGCTGGTTTTACAGACCGTCGCTGTCAGATTGATTTGTAGTAGTAAGGGTGTGCTGCACAGGTGTTCCTATCGAAAAGATGTTACTCGGATCTTGAATTTTTCGGCGTTTCACTATTTCTGATTCGAAATGAACATCGACTCTGTCAACCTGAATTACTTATGCGAAAGAAAGCATTTTCCATCATTACGAGAATAGGCGCACCGAACTAAAATATCGTGAGAGAGAGAAATTTCAAATGTAACTCGAGTAATATTGGTACGTGGTAAGAAATGTGAAGAAATGCTATACAAAAATAGATTACTGTGAAAGAATTTTATGTTATTGAAATATAACGTTGAGAAATTCAATCAATATGATAATGTTGAGAACTGTTACGTTTATTACCGTTACATGCACACAGCAATTTAATTTTCATATAAATGATTGTATTCTAGTATACACATATGCTACCAGTAAAATTTAAAGTAGATAAAGCAGTAACCACTCAACTTTGAACCAAACTAAATTAGTTTCAAGTGTTGTACTCCCTAATGATGGAGCAATATACCTTAAATTTAATGTGAACTCTCGAGTATGAAACAGGCCATTTTCCGATAACGATGACATGAGCAACAGGACAATCGTACAGAGGCAGCCGTTACCTACACACTTTACCATAATTACGTTGCTCATTTCAAACTAATTTGCAGCAGATACACGTTCCGAATAAATGTATGTAAACAGTAGCAGAGTATAAGCAAATATAATCTAGTTAGTTATAAACCTGGGAAACGATATGAATATGAACTTATGCACCAACCAAATGTGCTTAGTCAACAAAATAATTACGAGATTATCCTCCGCGGGCAGGTAACCTTCCATATACCACCTATAATAAAATAATCGATAATGTCTCAGATATTTCACAACGGACAGTCTAGTCTTCGTACAGGATCATTAACTGTACACGAGTACATATGATTAATCATATCAATATAATATTTAACTAAATTATTATAATTTACAACGAATTAATTAGTGATACATACTGCATATACAATTACATATTTCATATGAAATATTATTTATGCATATTCGTAATAGATAAATAATTGTAATAAAATATTAATTAAACACTGACATTAATGAATGAAAATTATTAGTTCAATATTTACAATTTAACTGTAACTGATCAATCGCGGAAGGTAATAAAATATTTTGCTCGCGGCCACGATTCACTAATCGATTTTAATATTTACCTGTGCCCTAGCAAAGCGGGGGATGAATAGCTGTCACGTAAATGACCTCAACCTTGTGGAGATAATTAGTGTTTACATTTTAAAATATTACTAACAAGAAATGTTAAACTTTCATGTAGTAAAATGACAGGAATATTGAAAGCTATAAAATATTCAGTGTCCAATATAAACAACTGTTTGTTATTTGTTACTGAACGTTATCTTCGTAATAAATGAACATGTTCCACAATATCAATATTTCGTCCCTTTTTTCGGATGCCAAACATCGGGAACATATTTATGACAGCATTCACACAAATCATAGCTTATGTACATACTTATTTATGGTCAATATAGTAAATATTTCACTGGTTTATTTTGTATATAAATTCTCCCCTGTACAGGAAATGGGTATAAATGATGATTTTTGAAAAATATTCTTTGATAAGCCAGTCCTTTCTTAAATGTATTTTCAGTTAAAACAGTGTCTAGTTTTTGTCTCTAAACGATCCCTTGCTATTTTGCATAGAATTCCCATTTGTATATAAATGTCCACACAAATATTTTTCATTCTAGCAGCACATTGTCTCTCAAACATAATCGTACAAAAAGGTATTCGACTGAATGAAAAAAAATCGTTTCATCCATCAGACTACTGATAGCTCCGTGAAAGAATAAGCTGATTTCTTCTTTGTGTTCTGCGGATCTTGCATAACTAAGACAAATTCACAGGTTATTGATGGATATACTATACTTGTTCTAAAGTTTGAATCCAAAGGTTTTTCATAATCTTGAAAAGTGATATAAAATTCTGGCCGGGATTATAGTTATTACTAAACTTTTCACTTGAGATGGTTTTATTTGAAAGAATTATTACATTATATCGTGAGTCTTGAACGTCTTATAAAATAACTTCTAAGAGTTTTGTGACGTTTTTTAATTCTCCTTAATGTCAATGTATACAATTGAAGCACATAAAAAAACTCTAAATCAATTAAACAGTTTTTCGGCTGAATGTATAACGATGATCATCTGTAATATGCGCAGCGGTATGGAACGTTTTTAATGTATTGCTCCATAGAAAACCATTTATAACTAGACCAAAAGCAATTCGCCACTGTAGATTTCACAATATGTATTACAGCATATTGGACTGGTGCCATATTTTACGAATAAATGAAACTATGATAAATTTAAATTCAGATAAATCTTCTGTAATGGAAGGTGCATGTTATACTTTCTCGAACAATTTCGCATTAAATGCTTTTCATCGATTTATTCATACGTTTCTTGGATACCAATGGCAGACTATCGTATTACAATGACTGACCATTAGTACTGATTTTCTCATTATAGCACAGAAATTTTGGCATCCGAACTGATACATGTTAAATTATATAATCGAGTGTGAAATATGTAGTGAGATTCATAATAATATTGTAATATTTTTCTATTGTTAGTTAAACAAGTGGTAATGTTATCATTTATATTATTGAGTTCAGGAACAATAAAATATAATTTTCAGATTAACTGGCTTTTTTATTTACTACATTCGTTAACAGAAAAAATGATTAATCTGAGTGACAGCTTCATACAAGATTAAAGTAACACACCCTAATCTTGTACGAACATTATCTACTAACACAAAGCATTATTGGACACCTCTGTTCGAGAATTCCATAATCCCAAAGTAACAAATGATATATGTGACATTATTCCAATTCTGTTGTGATATACGAGAAATGCTAGATTTATATAATTATGTACGACAGATATAAATAATTGAAATGAGTTAAGTTTACTTATCAAATAAAATACAAACGTGGAAAATCAGAAAATATTTTCAGTGAAATTCATTGCAAGTTAGATCACATTGAATAAATGTGTTGTATATTCATAATTTCTGTGAATGAATAAAAGTTTAGATTATAGATTACCACGCAAATATATAATCGTCCAACCTACAAGTTCTAGAGTTAAAGCTTCTACTAATTAATACATAAATGATATCGTCATTTAGCTATAATTCAAAGTTGTGAAATCCACTAAAGTACTTTGATATGAAAATGAGAACTTGTTTAGTATGTTTGTTTACATGGTTTCAACTTTGAGTTTCAGTAAACATCTCTGTTTCAGTAATTCACTTAACTACATTCGTATTCCAAGAATTAAATGTTAACTTACACTGAGCACTTAGCTGCCACACAATACTCTCTGCAAAAGTATAATTAGTGTATGCAAACATAAAGCTAGTCTTGTCGAAACTAGTTGGAACAAAATAGTACGACTACATTCATTCACTGTAGTCTATGTATAATAGTTTTATATCTATATGCACCCAATTTAACTTACATAATTTATCTTTATACTTATTACCTGTTCTTCTTTGAATTATTTTAGAAATATATGAAACTCTGAGAGTCACATTGTTTAATTTTTTGTTTATTTTACCTGAGATTAAACTCAATTTTAAATACGTGTAGATTATGTTGTCAATTTTGTGTGAAAAGGATTCAACTGAATTTATATTTTTCGCTCCAATTTTCGTCTACAATATTGACTTGTGTAAATGGTCCTAGTGCATTGTGATTTAATGAATGTTTGCAAATGAAATGAAATTTTTACCCTACATTTAAAAACCTGAAATTGTGTGATGGAAAAGTTACCTATATTCACTTTGCTATTCGTAGATAATTTTTTAGTGTTATCTCTATATTGACTTTCGCATAAATCAATTTTCAGCCAGTCACAGATAATAGTACTTCAATAGCTATAGTGTATTTATCCGAACTAAATGCCAAAACACATAATAACCATAGCCGGACTATAAATCAAATGTCAACCGATGGAAACACGTCATTCTAAAAATATCTCACATCACTGTATACTTTAACAAATTCTCTGATGAAATGATAATAAAATTCTGTAGGATTATGTAGATACACATTTAAGATTAGACTATAATTCCATGTGGAAATTGCTATAAATTATTTTAGTAATTGCTGTCTGGAGTATTTATGAAATACTATTTTCTCGGAAATAAATACATACTATGGCTGTATTACTTAAAACTGGCGTGTCCAATTTCTGGATAATTAATTTAGATCTCACGCGACTATAGTGAAAATAAAACAATTATACCTACTTGATTTTTACTTTGATTCACATAGCAATTACCAAGTGGGTTACTGCTTTTGACTAACGCTGCTATTTTCATTATAATTTTAATTAACTTTCAGGTTTACCAACTATGCAGAACCGTTAAACTCGGACGTTACAAGTTCTGCTCAGTATGACAGCATATTAACTTTAAACTCAATATAACGTTATGAACAGGTTTCAAAATACGTAGATAAATAGGTGCTTCAAGCCAGTCTTCATTTTAACATCAAAGTTACACTTCTAATTCAATTTGTCGTTATTAATTGATCCTTTCAAAATGTACAATTTCTACGTATTTCAGAAAGTCTTACAGTTAAACAAATGTACCTGCATATAGAGATTTATTAAAGCAATTTAGCCTATTTGTTTCCTATTTGTTCAAGACTCAAACAAAGAACTAAAATACGGAATTAACTTTTAGCAGAAGACGTATAGTGGTTAAACCTAAATTAGAATTAAGACAGTGATTCGTTGAATAGAAATTTCATGAATTTGATAAATAACTTATTGAATGTCAGTAGGTACATATCTACTGCAGGTACACAAATCACTACCGCATAACTCAAAACATTTCAAATTCTTTGGAGAACCTTTGTGTACAGATATAAATACCTCTAGTGTGTTTTAGTGACTAGTTGCCAGTCAGTCGAAACTCGCACAGCGAGATGAGAAATTCCGGGGAAACAAATAGCTCGTTCTATCATTGACTTCCCTGTTAAAATGAAATAGTGTTGCTCTGATTTAATTAAAATAGAAGTTCACTTGGTCACATTCACTTTTTACTCATTTCCGTAATGGTTTTTCCCCCACTTACATAGTTTAAAATTAATATACAGCCACATTGAAGCTAATGTTATAATAATCTATTCGTAAAATACACCTAACATATATTTCTTAATAATAAAAACTGAAAGACAAAACCAAAGAAAACTATTTGAAACTTTTATTATTAATGACACGAGGTGCATTTATTCCCATTTACGTAGTTTACAGAAAACTTCTTTACTTTACATTAAATGGTGTTGAGAAAAGTTGTCTTTAACACCATAATTTCTTTCCAAGCCACTAGCTTAATAAAGTAATCTTAAAACAAAAAATATTCAACTATCAGAGTTAAAATAATTCAATCCACGTTAGGACGCTTTAGATCAAAAGATGCGTAGCGCCTGTGGAGTACACAAAAATATCACACATTTAGCTACACAACTAGCACACTAATGAAATATTAAATTAACTAGTTTATATCACAAAATCACCGATATAGCATAAAGCATTAATATGCATTGAATGTAATTATATAGCAGTAATATCCGTCTATTCATAACTAGATTTAAATTAATCCGCGTAGTTATTACCGTAATAAGTATTCAGATAATGCTCTGCATCTACATTGTAAATTAAATTATTACCAGCGTAATCTTTTTGACGACCAGTGGTGTATGGTAATTTGCATTTGAGATAAATTTGTAGAAAAATAAAATTAACATTTAGTGCATCGTCATGGATTTAACGGACAAGCGGGTACACGTAAACACATTATCTAAATTAACATTATTCTCACAAGCCATTTAGCATTTATGTTAAACATAATAGAGAATAGTATGTGCAACATACAATTGTACATACATGTCCTAGTTAATAATCATTTGTACAAAAAACTCCGTTACACAACATATCATAATAGAAAATATTGTTTTCTTTTCTCTGAAACAGACTCAATATTTTCTTTCTATATATATTAATGAGATTTACAGACTTATCGTCATTATAACGAAAAATATGAAATTTGCAGATTTCGTTGAATACCTTGAAGTAAATCTGTGGAGAACTCGCAGATTTTAATTAAAACTTCAGAGACGATTACAAGAACAAGACGTGCGACTGTTTTTCAAAATACAAATGATCAATAATTTATACTATGCGCAAGAAACCTTATAACCACAAACAAAAATTTCTATGTACATAACTCGTACAGTTTCCTATTGAAAAGTATCTGTGAACAAAACTATGTAACTCTTGGACAAAACGTTACTAAAGTGATTACAACAAACAACGTCATAATGAATGTCAAAGTTACCGATAAATGTATTATGTAAACTTAAGCTTTTAGTAAGACGACAACAATTTCAGAAGTGTACTATTAATCAAGCATTGTTAGAGGTATGCATAAATTCTAAGATAACATGTCGGTGTTTGTATCCAGGTAATATTTCATTATGAATTATATTTCGTATATTGATAATATCAAGCCAAACATTACTCACCAAACACTGACTAATACATTTAACACACGTTATAATACGATTGAACCAAGCCTAAGTGTTATTCTTTATGAATTTTTCAATTCCTTTGCGTTCTGACGTTATCAATAAAACCTTTCTTGATCTTTTGGACATTTTCATCAATCAGCTGTCCAGTCAGAACTCATTCAGTGTTCACCAGATATTTTCTCTACTAGCAGTTTCAGTTGATGGTTTCAAATTAAATTATCCACTTGTTCCTCTCATTCGCCTTTTCCAAAGCAGTAAGCCATAT
>JAGJTL010001381.1:1525109-1548497 GCA_022063505.1 Calosoma granatense
ATTATATTTTCTAACAATTGATTTAATTAAAATTAATCATCTATGAGAAAGGAAATTGAATGGAACCAATTAAAATTGATCTACACAAATTATCCGACTGAATAAGATAAATAATTTAGCAGTGGTCAAATACTTTGATTAAATTCTAAATCACTGTCAGTGAGTCTCGCGAGTTCAGCAAGATACGCGACCGACACCAGACGCACTGGTGCGTCGTTCTCGTTCGATAGCGTCGAGGCGACTGATCGCAGTTAGCACTTACGTTGGCCAATAGGATGGTCCAGGGTGCCATTCATGTACCCGAAACACTGCCCCCTGACAATCACCTGCACGTACTCTTCCCTAACGAAAATAAAGCATACAAGTCGAGAGTTCATTTTTTGTACAAACTGATAAAATTTTCATTTATATGTGTAAGTAATTCCCTGATCCGAATACTTATTAAAGCTGTGTTAGCTACGCAAAATCCCCGGTACAAATAAATAGAACCACTCAGACATCCTAATATTTTGTAAATTCACAACAGCTCTGTAAATAAAATTGGATAACGTTACGTACAGAAAATATGTTTTTTCCGCAATTTTTTACGTATATCATGCCCATATATAAATATGATTATATCTTAAAATCTCTCAGCAATATTGGAAATTAATAAAATACTTACAAAATATTATACACTTATTTATTTATTAATAGATATTATTAAATCTGCGCTATATTTAAAAACTAAATCGTTTGACAAATTGTCAAATATAAAAAAAAAATTTCTTTGGTACCTAAGGGCAGAATACAATTTAACTTATATTTCATATTAACGAAACTTTATGCCAGCTTCAGGCAAGTTGAAAAAAATATTAAATGATCAGTCTCTTTACTTCATGTTTATTCACTAAAGAAAACTGAACATCTGAGTAAACAGTTACCTAAATCAGATAAGTAAATGGAAAACCTAAATCTGTACTTGAAGCTTTTAATTCACTCGAAATTAAAATTACAAATCTATCGTGTTGTCTCCGTCGATGTGTGAACAGACAGCGAAATGAAAAGAAACAAGGTGAATAAGAATTAAAAGAAAAAAAAATTACACCTCAATATAACGCGCATGAATATTCATTTTAAAAGATAATTAATAAATGTAATTCTGTAGGGTATAGGACAAGATTAAAGAAGAGGTGAATCAGTGTATTATGAGGTTAGGACACTGAAGTTTAGGTGTGCAAATAACTGAAATTATTAAAAATTATATTGAATATGAGATGATGCTAAATAAAATAATATTATGTAAAAAAATTCATGGTTTGTTTAATACATTTTTTAACGAAATAATTTAGGTCAGTATTATTTAACATGTGGCCAAAGTGTAGGAATGCAAAATGTTGCTAAAATGTAGGCGGGCACATCTGAAAGGGATTAGTGGTATGTACATGCTAGCACGAGCATTGTACGCAAGTAGAGCAGAAGTATTTTATGAGTTTTCTTGCCGCTAGTATTACACTGTTCTAATATATTAGTTCTACTTATCTAGTGTAGTAATCTTCAGAAACAACTATGTGAAATTACATGTTTTCTTGCAAGTACCGCTTGACATGAAACCAAGAAAATAAACCGTTGCATTGATCGCTTTAATATAACTTTAATTGTAGTGCCTGTCAACATACAACCTTTGAATCTGTGAACATTAATACACAAATGTCTTAAGACGTAAAGAAGTTATAAATGGTAAGTAATTAACTTATAAAGACAGTTTCATATTTCATTACTTATAAATACTGCCGAGAAGGAAAAATATGTATAATATTTTATTTTTACATCATTAATACTTTTGATATATTATGATTTTATCAGATTCAAATATTATGTACATAGTTATGGTTTTTTTATTTAGTTTTCGTTCTAGTAGGTTTGTTCTCGTACAATTTTTATCATCAAACTTTTGTACTATAAAACCCAACAAAACGGAGAAATACATTAACACCGAACAACTAACTGACTAACTATGTAACACATGGGACAATTTAAGTGCAGAATTAAACAAGCTTTCATGCCATGTGGGCATAATTCGTCCATCTTTAGTTTGCAACGCATAACGGCGTCTGCGAACTTTGCAATCGCAACTCCTACACGTTTATATTTAAAAATAATGCATGAGTAATTAGTAGATAGTAACACAGTCTAATCTAGCAGCTATTTTATACACTAAATAATTTCTTATTCTAGTTTTAAGTGATACTTGTTAGTAATTAAATGAAATCAATTCAGTATGCCGTGTTAATGTTCTTTACCTGACAGTTAATACCCGTGCGAAATTGTTGATCTTCATCTTATATTTAAAATTCAAATACCATTCTCTCTTATAAAACCCTGGAATACACGATTTTTACAAGACTAAACAAATTTGTAAACTGTAATTTTCACAAAATGCTTCGAATTTCATCTGTCTTAAAAAAAATAAAAAACAGTTTTTGCGCCAGCTGAACTGTTCATCGATTACCTAAGTTCTAAGCCTACCCCAAGGAACACCACGTTGGACCAGTGAATATTTTGAGGAACAGCGATACTGAATATCGACCGTCTAGATAAAGCGTCTGGTGGGCACGAATCAGAAAGATTAAAAGAATATTATCATTCAGCGATTAAAAAGTATTTTGTGCTAATTTAAATTACAAATGAAACAAATTTACATACAGTTTAAAATAAATTCATATAAGTGCGTAGTTCAATAAGTGGTCAACAGGGATCCTACGGTACTGCTTCATTTATAATTTTATCCGCAATAGAGCGCTGTATTAAAATATATTTTACAGGTACCTATTTTACCTGCAGAACGCTACGTAACGTCTTTTAAATATGGAAGTTGTCGTTTTATATATTTCATGTATAAAGCCGCAAAATGATTGTGAGTATATTTATAATATACTAAATATTATTATACTTTCATTTTAATAAATAATATTGAAAATAAGCTAATCATAAGTTAACCAACTGCAGCTTTGTATTTAAAAAGCACGTTGTTTTGTAGCCAATCACAACAAAGAATAGTAACTATAACGAAAGTGAATGATGTAAACAAAGCTCTGCGGTGTAACCCAAATTATGAAATTAATAAAATATAATCCTTCGTAAGAATTTACAAGTAATCAAGTAGGTATTGACTGTTTAAATATGTTAATAACAATTAATACTTTTTAATTTTTTAAAAGAATGTCTGACAGTAACGAGGAAATGGAAAATAATACTGTACCTGAAATGTCATCAGATGAATTTAGAAAAATACTTGTAAACTGGTTTGAAAATCAGGGCATAACTACTGAACTCAGAACTCATTTAAGACATCAGATGGTACTGACTTTACAAAATACACATTTGGGTAGAAAAATATCAGACGTAAATCCACGATTGACTCCCAAAACAGAAGTAATAAATTTGTTAATAGCAGAGTATTTATTAAAATATCATTATCATTATTCTCTCTCCGTGTTTAGTTCAGAAATACCCTCAGGAAATATATTACAAACTAACTCGAGATTAATGATAACTAAATCAAAAGATGATTTTCAATTTACAGAACAATATGTGTGGTACATTTTAGAAATGCTTGAATTTAAGCGTGACTCTATACAGGCTCAAAAATTACATGATTTGTACACCAGAAGTCCTGAGAATAGTTTACTTGTATGTGTTATAAATATTTTACCCAATACATACAAAGACAAGACAGATACTATCGCGTATGATAGTAAGAATAAAGAATATTTCAATAAATTAGAACCAGGATTAAAGAACATGTTTAATGTACTGGCTCATTTCCAAATTCCGCAAAATATTTTGATTGATGTTTTTGAACATATAGAAGAATTATTAAAACAGGAGAAAGAAAGAATAAAATCGGAAGAATCATTGAAATATAACACACTTCAATCACAGGTTCAGAAAGAAATGCATGATAGGGAACTTGAAATAAGTCATTTGGTGAATGAAATGGAAGATACATTTTTAAAAGAAAAGCAACTATTATTTGAAGATCTGAAAAACGAGTACGACAAAGTGCATTTATTAAAAGAAAAGTCGGAGGAAAAAGAACGTGAGAATGACAAGAATCTAGTTATGTTAAATAATAAAGAAGAGAACATTAGACAACGGGAAGCACAAATAGAAAAGCAGATACGAGTATTACAGATGGAGATTAATGAACGAAAAAGAAATGAACAGACAAAAAGTGAAAATAAGAGAATTCAAACGGAAAGCAAGTATTTCAAGAAAGTAATAGATTACTGTAACGAAGAAATACAATGTGATATTCTACCAACTGTGAAAGAAAACGTATTGTATCAAGAACATTTTTCACAATTATGTAAAACTTTGCAATTAGAAAATTCACAGTTAAAAATGATTAATAGAGAATTAGAAATGCGATCGGGTGAATTAACTTCTAAAAATTTGAAACTAATGAAAGATTTAGAAAATGCAATGGCAACTGTTAATATATTAACAACAAAAATGACGTCTACCCCTAAGAAAGTACATAACTCAGGTAAGCAGAAGATGCGTTTTACACCACAAAGTACGATTTACTCATATGAAAGAAGCAGCGATAGCTCTGAGGACAGTACAACAGATTACATTCTGAAAGAAGCAAAACAACGACTTCGAAAACTCGAAGAAGAAACGAAAGCAGTTGATCGAAATTACAAAGAATTTAAACAACGACATATGCATACATCTCAACATAGTTTACGAAGACAAAAATCGACTGCCACAACTACACCGGAAAATAGTGATTAATGTATACAATGTTGCAAATGTGATAGTGCCTAAGTAATATATATATATATTTATTATATTTTATAATTTATACAAATGACTCCGTCCATTTTCACCAAATATATTAAATCTAGATTAACTGTGTCTAGTAATTTATTCCCCAAAATATACATTTTGCACGTCGTACAGGTTTAGATAAAATATTAAAACAAATAACTTAAATAGGTTATATTTTTTTATTTGTATGAATCAACATATTATTTATGTTATCGTAAATTTAAAAATGTAATAGAATTTAAATCTTTTATTCTCTCTTACAGTGAGTATAAAAATACAATAAAATTGTTTTTGGTGCAACAAAGTAGCTACTTTAAGGAAGACAATATTATAAATTAACTATAATAGCAATTTTCATTGTTAGTTAAACCAGCACTCTCATTCAGTGCCTTTAAACTCCGTAACGGTGAATTCTGTCCAGTTACACGGAGCCAAGATTGTGGAGGTGTACATACTGATTTTTTAGCATCACTACGAGGAGTGGACAGGCCGGAAGAAAAATTACCAATATTCAATCGATACCGGGCTACACTTGGACTTGGCCAACTATATACACACAAACATATTAGGTAAATACACAACAAACCATTATGTAATAGTGTTACCACATCATTTCATCTTCGGGGAAATATTTCATTGTATGTTTCCAACGATAAATATTCGGGAAATCAGTCGCACTAATGTCAACACCTTTTATAGCAGTATATACGGTGTAATCTATTTTAGTAGGTGTCGTTCTAAAAGAAAAAAAAACAAATTTATATTTGAACATACTCACTGATATTATTTTAATAACATACCCTTCGATAAACACATTCACATCCTCTGCCGCCTCCTCAAAGGATTCTGTATCCGGTTCTGCATCGGAACATATGGGTGAACTATTAGCGGAATAGTATTCATCTGAAGATGATGTATTTGAATAAAATAGTGGATTGTTACTATTTGTTTCTGGGCATTTATTTGACGCATCCAAAAACTCTAAACCATCAGTTTTATCTGGTGCTAAAATCAAAAATAACAAACGTCACTTCATATATGTACTTGTTTATAATTTGTATGTATTACATACCTGTTTCATCGTCCAGAAAACTCAACTTTCTAGAAACACTGTCTAATGTTTTATTTGGCTGCGATCTGGAATATGTAGCTTTTGGTAATTTACTAGAATTATTCTTTTTATTAAAAGATCCTCTTTTAGACGATTTGTTCGCTTTCCAGACGCATGCACACGGAACAGTATTTGCCCAGGCTTTCAAACAATCCTCTTCACTATTTGCATTTATAAACTCATTCTCTGGTTCTTGTTCAAGAGATTTCAATATATTCTCCACTAAACATATCACTTGTTTACTGTCTGAGGTTGATTTCTTCCTAACGAATCTGATTGGCTGTCGGTAATTATTCAGATCTTCGTCGTCGGATGAAAATAGATCAACCATTTTATCGTATTTCTGTATAACGTTTTCTAACACTACAGTCTTTTCTTTTAATTCATCTTCGAACATTAACACTTGTTTCATTTCATAAGATATAAGTTGCGCGATACGTGAATGAACGGATTGGAAGTTAACTATGTTAATAAATGCTGGATCTTCCATGAAATTACTGATCAATGACTTTAAATGCTTTATATCCGACTCTAATACGTCCAAGGTATGTGAAGTCACTGTATTCATCTGATGTAGTACATGGTACAGAATGCGATTAGCGAACACATGACAAGACTTCTCTATACACAGACTGGGAGACAGGCCAGCTTTCGTGACCACATCGAACACATAGTCATTTCTAGCTGGATGAATGATTTTTGTTGAACACTGTTCCACTTTAGATGTCGAATTATCAGCTAACGAGCATGCTTCGAAATGTTTACATAACTCTGACATTGGACTGGTAATGAACGATTTTGACACTGAACTAGAACTATTGGCAGTAGTTTCTACATCATTTTTAATTTCATTTAATTTATTGGCAGCAAATTCGGAATATGCATTGAGGAAGCGATTTTTCAGATACGATTCCAAGTCACTCAATCCTTCTTTTGAGGTTAAATCAGTAAAGGTGTCCAAGAATGGCCAATATTCCCTCCAACCAACGTTGAATTTTCTCGCCAAATCTCTGCCGACTCTTTCTAAACCTTTCTCGGTGTCTTGCAAACGGAAATCAAATTCAGTAGTTAATTTTGTCGGTGTTCGATTAATGGGCGAACTTGTAGCTGAGAATGAATATGGTACAGGAATACGGGGAGGAGTTTTCCATTTTTTACGAAACACGGATGCTTCCTCTTTGTTCATTGGTCCGGCGTATGCATGAATCTCCATTCTCGGATCTATTGGATTACTATTTAATTTCTGTAAGACAGGTTATGTTATTAATATCGTGTACATCAAGTAAGTAAATAAAATAATATATTCGTGTAATATTACCGGAGGACTGATAGGAGAGAATGGTTCACCAATCACAGGTTGAATACAATTGTCTTCGGATCTTAATACTGGAACATAGAAACGATCTTGCAAAATAGCAGATATTTTCTTAACTAATGTCGGACTTGGATTTGTCATTCGGCTACAAATCATCTGAAACATAGAATCCATAAATGAAATCCATGTTACTGGATTGTGTGCAGTTCACTTACATCTTTCGGATAATATGAATATTTATTCAGTACATTTTTATCACACTGAGGATAAGATACCAATACTTCTACAACGTCGGCTGAACCAAATTTCACAGCAAAATGAAGTGGGGTCTCATTCAGACCTTTGTCAGGTGTGTTTAAATATAAATCTAATAATATTTTTGATCCTTCTTCCGCATTGGCTCGATTCTCATCCCCATACAGTAAGTGAATAAACTCCGGTGACCCGACTGTAGTTAAAATAAGATCACACATTTGGGCATTTTTAGATTTGGCAGCAACATGCAGAGCATTGTATCGTGATCCTTCCTGAAATACAATTATTTTTCATTAGAAGTAAAACATGAATGTTTTCACTTGAATGTCACCTGTAATATGGCAGGGGTATCACCACTGCTTATTAAATATCTGGGATTGTCCCAGATCGTTGTTTTCACATAGTGCAGGTCACCGTTCTCTATTGCTTTCCGTAACTTTACCAAATCCTGTGATTTTGGACCCCGAAATTGACTAGGCTTTTCCCCGACGCTAGGAATAATTTCATTTGTCTTTACTGAAGTTATTTCTGATATAGGATTATTATTTGGAAACTCAGATCCATGTAACGCAAATTCAAGTGCTTCATGGTAAAATTGGAACGCTTTAAAGCGGGCCTTTTTATATTTCCTAACCTCTTTCAAAGCTTCAACTTTGTCGAAAAAAACACTTGTGCTACCTATAAAAAGTTGAAATTTTTAACAACTCTGTATTAAATATTGCGTACAAATGTGTCAATTTTCATTTATTACCATCTGTATCCTGAATTTGTATGTCATTAGGTACGTGCACGCCATAATAGACCGATTGTATGGAATCCATTTCAGTAACACCTGAAAAGAAAAACTATGAGTCAAATCATAATTCTAGGTAATCTAAATTAGTTGTACAATACAGATTTTGTATAGCTGTTGAGAATATTAACAATTTTTCTTACCTATTTACCACACGTCAGCTGTTGCCCTGAATGGTAATAAACAAAACCTCAAAAAACGTCAATTATGAAATAACAAACTATAAATAAAGTTTTAAATGATACAAAAAATATACATATTAAAGAAGTTTAAAACATAAACACTCATGAAACATTATAAACATTTCAAATGTCATTATTATAGCACTAGTTCTCACTTCCCACATTACATGCACCTTGCATTACTAAAACTGACCGCTTAACATTTTTAAAGATACACTTTGGGATATACAAACTGCCCTATTAACACATGCATAATAGAATTTATCGACTTTGGCCAGTTGAAAGTATCTAAATGTCAGTATACTAAAGTATGCAATATTGGACAGAAATTATTTTTCCGTTGCAGCCATAATATAAAATCATAACAACAGGTTGTTTAATACTTTCATTTTTAAACGAATAATGTGATACAGATTCGGCAACACATTTATATATATTTAGTAAATAGATCTAATTGACGTTCACCTGTCAATAAATTTCGACTGGAAACGATTGCATGCACATTTTTCGGATAATTCAAATTATAGGACGCTATGAACTAAACTCAAAGTACACAAACTATTTTCAAAATGGCAGGAAATAACATTTAATAGCATATATATAATTTTTTTTAATATTTATAAATATGTATATCAATTTGTATGTTTCTATAAAGTCAATTATTTAACTGTAGAACCCGTTATTTTTGCAAAACAAATATTAATATATAATAAAGAGGTATGTTGATCTGAAATGATCCAGTGCACGCAAATTGAATAAAATAATTGTATAACCTGGTATAACCCTCGGGATTTACTACCGGGAAATGTCAAATTTCTAACCTCAAAAGTACAGAACTTGCCTTATTTCAGTATTTACATAGTAAATGGGTCATGTTTTGTTATATTTCACATAATATTACATTATTTAATTTCATAACTAGTTCAGTAAAAAACATGTTATATATTCGGTTTATTTTTAATTAAATCATGACATCATATCGCTGTCAACAGCACACATGTTATGATAAGTGTAAAATCTAAACGAAGTAATACATGTGTTAAAATTCACACATTTATATATACAATCTATAACTTTCATATAATAAATATAAATATGGCGTTGAGAATTATTTTTAGGAAAATATCCACAAAATCGCAACAAATGTTATATTTACAATTATCCTCATTTAATTTATCTAATTGGAAAAGCTACGCAACTTGTATTAAGCATTATCCAATAGAAAATTATATCCTAAAAAACAATTTAAATAAACGGCATTTATGTAGCAATGTGTACAATAGTGATACAGAACAAAATGAAGATGAAGATTTTGAAATGTGTGATAGTACAAATCAAATATCTATTCGAAGTTTATTGTATCCAGACTCCACGGATACATTAATTTCACAGTTGAATGAATGTGCGTCAGTTGAAAATGTTTTTAATATAATCCGAGAAAATTACAGTAGCTTTCAATCCATACACATTAGTCAAGCAATACTTGTTTTATGGGATTTACAAAAGATTTTCTATAAACATAATATATTTTACGAAAATGACAGTAATTCTAGTACAATTTTAAGTACAAATGCAATTCTTAAGAATTATATGGATCAAGTAAACGCACATGAAGATTTCGAAAAACTGATGCGATTAGTTGAAGAAAAATTTAAAGATTTTTCATTGGATGCTTTAACTTGTTCATTGTTATACCTAAATCGAATGGGTGTAAAATTAAAAACAAGTACAATGCAACACATGATTGCTAGATGTGAAGAGGAAATTAAGAACTGTGATGTGGAAACTTTTCCTCTCACGGCATTATCTCGGTTTATTGTTACCTTATTCAGTCAAGACAGTTTATGGCCAAATATAATTTCAATTAATTCGATGCCAATTATATTGAATCGATTAGGTAAGTATAAGAATTTACTATGATGAAATCATTTCTGAAAAAATATATATTATGTTTTCTAGATTCATGTGACACTGCAGAAGATTTTAAATTATTAACAATTTGTTTGAATAAAATGCAACAACTGGTATCAAATGAACATCTGCATCGTTATAAAATTATTGCCGAGAAACTCATCGAAAATGATGTTATAAAAAATGATAACTACAGAGTCATCATTAAAGCATTGAGATTTTTAAGTCAACCCCAGTGGCATGAATACTGTACGACGACAATAAATAAATTCATGTATTTGTTAAAAGGTCGCATAGATCAGTTAACAAGTAAGGAACTGATAATATTATTTAAGGTAATAAACACTTATTTATAATATTATAAATTTCTATATAAACTTTATGTAACTATGTTTAGGTATTTCAAATGCAAAAAGAACCCGCAGACATGTTAGAAGAAATACAAAAACACGCATCGAAACTTTTGCAAAAAATGGAATGTGAAATAGATAGTTCTGTAGAGATTATTTTAGATCTTTTATCCTGTATTGTGTCGTTTTCATCACCGTTACAAAGGCCACGGTTTGAGAAACTGGCGAAAAGATACATTGAAAATAATTTAACACCACTATCACTTTCTGCTTTATATAAAATATTATATCACATCAAATCATCTGACACGGAATTATGTAATATATTTTGGGATAGATCACTGCAGTGTGTTCAGAGTGATACACCAGCAGATGCGCTACAAAATCTAATAAGCATCTGTCACAGATATATGCATTTCAGCCAAGATATTGGCACCCGGTATAGATATTACAAATATGAGAACACAATCATCAGAATGTTATTAAAAGAATTAGACAATAACATCTTGTCGTATATACCATCGAAATTTGCCCGAATTGCTTCTTTCATAATAGCGTACAGCAATGATATCGAAACAGTAGAGGACACCGTACAACGATTGATCGATATGTCACATAGATTTAATTCAAGCGACTGTTTAATTGTATCAAAAGGACTGCAGTTTGGATCGGATAATATTAAATTTCGAAAAGATAAAGATTTAATGAAACTTTTTGATTCTCTGGCGGAATCTTTAGACAAATGTACCTTAAAAGAAATGAAACAGAATAATGATTTGCCAAATATAAATATATTACTGCGAGGATATATTATCAGAAAAGGAAATATGAATGATGAATTATTTTTAAACCTTATCAAACATTATGATGTAAGCCCGGAGATTTTCTCCTCAAATATAGCAAAAGATTTAGCGTTTGCTCTGCAGAGGAACATGTGTTTTATACCAGAATTAATTGATTTATTAACTAATTATGTAATTCAAAAGAAAGAAGCTGTATTAGGTAATATTGCCGAAAAGGTATTAAGTTTATGTTATACACATGGATATACGCCTAAAAATAATGATGAATTTTTGTCGATAGCATCTAAGCTAATTATAAGGTATGTTTTTAGCTGAGCTTACTGAAAAACTACATGTAACTATATTTCAAAATTGTTGTCCTTTTTAGGGATAAGAGTCGATTTAGTGGTTTAGCATTTCTACAGGCTTGTCTGGGCCTCTGTTATTTCCATAGATTACCCGAAATACTAGTCAAACTTACTTTCTCAGTTGAGTTTTTGGAGAAATTAGACGAAGAACTGTCAAACTGTTATGCAAAAGTAAGCAAACGTATTTTAAAAATATAATAAATACAAATAATTACTATCTTTTTCATAGATGACTTATCCAACAAGAGTACGAGACCATTTAATGCAACTTAACAGAGCCGTTTGTATTGATTATCCTGAATCAAATGTGCCATGGTTTCATCAGAAATACGTAGATGAACTCAGAAAACAAGGTAAAATACTATATATATGTACAGTCAAATCAATTTGAGAGTAATATTTAATTTTTTGACTGATAAAATTGATTTTTTTAGTACCAAAGAAAGATGTGTTTCAACGTAAAGTATTCGGAACATTGAATGATATATTTAGTAGTACAGATACGAAAGTAATTGAAGACTCTTATTCCCCTTATGGTTACCATTTGGATTTTGAAATAAAACGTGCTGAACACATGAAAGACCGAACAGAAGATTCCAGCCCTCGGAGGTGAAATTATAAAAAATATATTTTAATTAAATACTATGTGTTCATGTATTTTATAGGACCGCAGTATTGTTATTAAAATCTAGTGCTTTTACAAATTTTAATACCAACCTGAAAGGCTATTACCAACTGAGGCAAAGACACCTAGAAATGTTGGGATACAAAGTAATAGGAGTAAATTATTCAGAATGGACAACGCTATGTACTCAAGAAAGTTGTATAGATTATTTGAAAAGTAAAATATAGTATCACTACAAATGTACTTATTATTTACAATAAATAAATTTTCAATCTTATTTGAATTGTAATGCGTAATTAAAAGTAATCAATTTCTAGTCAACTCATCGAGAACATTTGACATGATGTGCACATTTTTATTTTTAAGCATATAAATACATATAAACATACATCGATTTAAAAAATAAAATGATACCTGATTTAATAACAACATATATTAATTGGTTCATATTAAATACACTATAATAGATTATATATTTACAATTAAAACAATTTAATATGGCTGAAAACAAATATTTTTTGCAAAACTTCTAGTCAGTGCCAGTCCGTTGCGCTATCACAGAGTGTTTAAATTTAGAACAAACATATAAATTAACATAAAATATATATACCTATCTGTATATTGTATCATATCGAGCTTTGTGTGGAATATAAGCTAACTGTGTATAACCAGACTCGGTGTGATCATAGTATCTCTATGTATAAATAATATTTACAAAATATTTACTTTCTTCTATATTTATATATGTATATGATATTTATATAAAAGGTTGTAATATGTGGTGTTTTTGGATATATTGCAATACTATTTACGGCATCACACTTTCTTGTTTGTCCTACTCGCTTCATATCTAACTATGTTTCTCCAAGTATCGATCAGACGTAGAATGCGCAGATTTGCTGAATTGAAATGTTTTACCTAAATTTTGTCTCAGTGAAAATAACTTTGACAATGAACTACTTGGTCAAGGCAGTATTTCCACGTAATTCTCCGGAACTAGTCCGGTTTTACCATTCAATGTGCCTTCCAACCATCCTGGCTCTTGTGACGCTCTTACTGTAATATAACATTTACAAAAACACATTACAACAATCAAACATTCAGAACATTGTTCAACAGTATCTGTCATCTGAAACTAACTATACACAATTGAATATAAATTACTAACCGTTTGTAATTATTTGATTTGGCTCGAATGAAAGTTCACCGTCATTTTCTCCTAGACAAGCATAAAGAGTACGGACTCGCCTGTAAACATATACATGTAAATGTACGCTAATATTCGGGACAGTGAAGTGTGTCATGGATTTAGTAGTAGAGTATGAAAATGAAACAAGACAGGCAGAGAATATGAGTAGTGAAAACATGCGAAAGCAACACGTCTCACCTTACACCCGAAACAGAAGGACTTGAGCGGACACTAGACGTAGTAGTAGGTGAAAAAGATCTCCTACAAACACATTTGTCAACTCTTGAAAAGACAATACTAGTTAGTAAAGCACAGATAAAACCCTTCACATAACAGGTACCACATGCTACCAACGCATTAAACCCATATACAACAACCAGTGTAACTGTTCAGTAACCATTCAACGATTTCACAAAATCACCAACAACACAACACACATTTTGTCTCGCAACATGCATTTCCCAAAACCAAATGCGTTATCATTTGTGAATAGTTTCAAACTATACACACGATTATTATTGTATTAAGTGGTTTGTACTTACACATTACCCTGATGTGATCGGTAACCTGCAGCGTAGTGCATCGGGTTCACTCTCTTTGATTTCTCGGGCGAATATGTGTAGAGATTATCACTGTTGTGATTCACTACTCCATCCGTACATGATGATACAGATTCACTGGAGCTACTTGCACTATTTGATAAATTATTTCTTGTACTAAGGACTAAAAGATACAAATTAATCATGTAAACACGTTCAGAGAGAAAAACATTGACAATATTAAACAGACTTTTATATTACATCATACTAATACACTCGTATTGAAGAATGTTTAGTCTGTATTGAAACTAATGTGACGCGTTGTATGATGTAATGTAAGGTGTATATTTCAATGGTTATTGAACCACTAACCTCTGTCTGATTTACTGGCTATTTTATGTTTCTGTGGTATTGTACTGTAGCTGTTCATGCTAAGTAAGTTGCCTTCGGAATTTGTTGTCATCACCGGATTTCCTAGCCGATGGTGGACGGTGCTGCGGTAATTTGCGGATATCTGTTGATGTGATCCATGCGGTGATGTTAAACCACTACTATGGTCACTTCTCGACATTATACTATACGCTGAGCCGCCATTTGTCTCTCGGTCATGAATCACTGCCACGTTATGTAAACTTGACGATATATTTACACTGTTTGGTCCATCGTAATACTAGAATATACATAACATCATACTTATATCATTATCTTATTAAATAGTAGTGGTAAATTGTTCCATAAACCGTGAAAACCTCATCTTCACCACCCGAAAACAGTAAGCGAGATGGTGAGCGGTGTTACCAATATGTATACATACACAGACTGTATCAGATATTCACTTGTCGCATACAGTGAGTTTGACATAGTCTATATATGTATAGAATAGAGATGCTCAGTGTGTACCTGCGCGTGTATGTGTGTGTGTGTGTGTGTGTGTGTGTATGAAGAATAAATACGTACATAATGAACATTGAGTGGCATATGACTGTTTTTATAGCGAGGCTGTGGATGACTCACACTGGTATGTCGCATACTTTCTAAAGGCGATGTATTGGTGCGACCGTGATTTAATAAAGCAGTGCTAGTCGGCGCAGTGGAAAGTTGTTTGATTTCAGAATGAAGAAGGTCATTAACCTCTGGTTTAGATTTAAATATTGTTTCGTAGTTTTCTATTAAAATTTCAACTACAACATTATAAAACTTCAGATCCATAATGGATGCCACTGTTTCTTCTTCTGGTCTGAGCAGTGTTGGACCAAAACATACACTTAGATTGCCTACTGTCATTAGATTCTTATCCGATTTTCCAGCAACTCTGTAATATACAAGAACATGACAATGATCTTACTATACCAGGGCTGCTAACATGAATATGATAACTCTTACACTTACTTTGTTAAATGATTTATTAAAATATCTAGAATTTCGAAATTTTGTTGTGGTAACCGATGTATCAACGTATGTACATCATTAATACGGAGATGCCTTGTTTCTTGTTCTGTAAAATAGACATTATTTATTACATTATACAATATGGAACCTTGATATTTATAAAAATGTACATGAGTGTGAGGGTGGAGTGGAGAGAATGTTATAATAAATGATGATTGTTACATACTTGCAGCTGCTATGAACCCGTTATGATATCTGTAAGTCATTAATGGTTCTGGTAGATTCCGAAGGTAGCTCTTTAATGCACTTGTAATGGTTTTTGTTTCCCACTCTAATGGATCATCCATATTTGGGAGTTTGTCAGATTTTCTTCGGTCCAAGCCCATTGTGAGTAATTTATTCACTTTGGACGCAACGCCTACAATACGATACAAGCCTTGCTCTTCTAATCCTCGATTCTCCAGTACTTCTATGCAACGATTCACAAAGTTTATTCCGGTTTCATCCAGTACTCTTTCTTCACATTTCTGTACTTTTCCTGAGTTTATGTACGTCTAGAAAATAAATTAACTAGCTGTATATTACACTACAAGGACAAAAATATATACCTAGCAGTTAGATTTTAATAACAGACAATTAATTTTTAGTCACATTACCTAACAACTTGTTAACAGATCATTATAGATAACAAGAAGTCAATAAATATTCATTTCGTAGTCTTGTTGCGCAATAATATTTGTATCACTGTAATTATTCATGCAATATTATAACAGGAACATGGAATAGTGTCAATTATCAATTTACTATTTCACGCTTATTTCTATAAATACCCACAACTAGAAGTCGGTTTCACTTTCCCGTGAATAAATAAATCGTTAGTTTATGTTTGAAATATATATTTACCGGTTCGCGACCATCCATAATATCCATCCAGGCTTTCCTATCGTCCTCTGATAATGCTTGAAATGTGTATGTTGTCTGTTTGCCTTCCACTTGTATATCAAAACAAAATCGTTTTTCAATGGATTCTGACATTCTCCGTACACATGTACTTAAAACCATTTTATCTGCAGCTGGAACCTGAACAATTGCATTTAAAATACAGTATAAAGTTACGTTTAAATTAATAATGTTTTACCATTTTAGATGTTAACTGATTATATGGAAGCATTGTAAATTCTTTAGTATTTTTATCATAAGTACAATAATATTTGATCCATGTTGTTCCAAAGGCTTCTATAAAAATAAATTAGATTAGAAGTAAATTTATTGTACAAAAATTAGTTTATACAATAACAAACTTTTTTCTTGTAGGAATAAATATCCCTCTCTTTTGCATCCTTTACTTAATCGACCTGGATCTTCATGTGCCTAAAATAATTTTTAAATTATCATTATCCCGCAGGTATTAAATATGTTCAATAATTTTTACCTGTTGTCGAACTTCAAGCATTTTTGTTTTAAGAGATTGTGTTTGATTTCTAGTTTCATCAAAATTTTCCCTTGTCTGCATAAAAAATTTCATTAGTGATTTGAAGTGAGAATTGTACAATATTTTTTTCCAATATGTACCTTTTGTATCCTTAATTGAAGATCTTGCATATATTTTTTGTGGTCTTCAGAGACTTCGTGTCCTTGATGATAGAATGTAAGCCAGCCGAACATAAAACTAAGAAGAGTTTCAACGAATTCGAATTTTTTACGTTCCTGCACTTCTTGTAAGAGGAACACATACTCCATGCTTGCTTGACAGAAGTGGCGTTCCGCCATATCGAGAGAAGCGTCCGCCTAATAAAGTAGAAAATATTTAGTTAAACATCTTCCTAATAATGTATAAGCAATTATCATAGCTAGTTAGGTATGAACAAAATTATACTGAACAAGTACCAACTTATAGCTGTAATAATTTACATCAAAATAAAATAATATTAGTGGAATAAACGATGAACATTCAAGTGTAGTATGGTTTATTGATTTTTTTTAAATATGGGGGAAACTGCGTAAATCAGATCCCCTTTCTCCCTAATACAATCGCTCGCAACACAGGTACGTCAATTCATTATCATGGAAACAATACGATTGATGAACAGTCGAGTGGTCAATATATTATCAAAGCATGAAACAAAATTGACACCGGGTATTGTTCAAAACGCAATTGATTTATTTCATAAACTGTTTCGACCTCGACAGCTATACATATTCATGTCTGTATATTTTGATTAAACAAATATAACATAAATTTCTATCGTATAAAATAAATCTTCGAGAATATAAAAAAATAGGTCAAGATTATTCCGAATTTGCAAGTAAACAAAACTCCATCGATGACGGATGAAACGGGTACTAGAAAATTATTATTTTCTTCTAAAAATTGTATAAAACAATTTATACATTGAAGGTTAAAGTATAATACTAAAAATAAAATAAGGAAAATGTAATCAAAACTATATTGCAGATTGTTTAAAATGCAATAATAGTATTTCCGCAGATTGTGCTAATAAGGTACATTGCATCAGTGATAATTTTAAATATTGAATGAGGAAAATTTGAAGATTTAATTCTGCATTTACATGTCAATGTTTATTATTCAATGTCAGTCATTTAGTAGCCAGTGTAAGGAAAACCATAACATTTACAAGTCTTGAATTTTAATAGTGGATTAAAACTATAACATATGCAATAGTATATTAAATATTTATATAATTCATATTATTAAAATTATAATCCACAACAACTTGGTTGATTATAAAACTTTTGTAAAACAAAAGTGTAAAAATAGTAAACAAGTACTGAAAGTAAATATTATGCATGTACTGTTACGTTGTTATTTATAATCATTTAAAATTACGCAAGACACATAGTTTGAATATAAAGTAAAACGGCATTCTATTAAATTGTTGAAAAAACGACATTGACTAGGACGTTATATAACTACAGTTAGCAAGCTAACTAGCACTGAAATTGCATTAATTATTACTGTTAGTTCTGTAAGTGAATAGAACTGAAGTATGTAGTTCACATTTGAAACCACTGGAAATTGAAAAACACTGCGACAAGTTTTTGTCCGCAAACAGATAAAACATTCTAAAGTCTATAATATGCAGAATGCGCATTTTCACATCTCTTATCAAACGATTGAAAATAAATATGTAAGGTTCAATCTTGACGTTACTAAAATACGTCACAATATTTTTTTATTTATTTTAAAAGATAAATAAGTGTCATTTATTTGTTTTATTTCTGTTTATAAAGGTTTGAAAAAAAAAACGTACGTATTATTTTTGTTATTTGATGGACTTGTATACTTTTCAAGGTAAAAATGCGGCCCATGATTTTGTACTAGTCAAAATAAGGAAACAGTGCAAATATTTGCAAAACAAATTTACACCAAATATGGTTCGGAGAAACACTGGACAAGGTTATGACTAAAATAATATTCAAATTCAAAGTATGTGTTACAAACTGTGCATATAAAAAAACTACCGATGTGAACAAAGAACCATTCAATATGATTGTTTGTTGGTAGTGATTGATATACGAGCATCATGATCTCGCGACATACATTTAATTGATAATATATAGTGGTATATACATATCAATGCGCGCATGTGTACATATGTACATGTGTGTGTATGTAATTTTATTGCATTCTGGTAAACACTACAACAAATTAAAATAAATTATTTGTGCGTTCTCTATAAACATGTGTAACCAACAAACTATAGATTAACAAAACACTAGAATTTTTAATGGAAATATTTTCAATTAAAACTGAAATTACAAACGTTATTAAAAATTGGACATGTTACATGATTTCAATAGTAATATTTATTTTATCGTTGAAAATAGATTTAATGGAAAAAAGCAATTCTGAGACGAAGAAATATTTCAAATTATTATTGCATCTTAAATAATATGCACGGAATTTTAAACATTAATCAACTAAACCAAAGGAATGTAAAATTTTAAACATGTCTAATTTCAACTGTATATACACACGTGATAAATACTGCACATAAATAGAAAATTAAATTCTGTAGCACAGTTTTCAATGAATTGCAATATGTGTTGAATAAATCACATTATCTATTATACTAATGTTCGTTACATCAATAAAATAAATATTTTTATGTATAATGAATGTAGATGATTTATTGATGAATGTGAGAATTACAAGTGATAAAAAAACATGTATATGAAAAATTGTACGACATTTTAAAACATACTCATTCTCTATTTGCGATCTACAGTTTCCATCACCGTTGACCAAATTAATTCATGACACAGTATCGGAATACCGTAACAAATCGTGTGTATTTGAGCACCAAATATCACAGTTGTTCACTCATTTCGTTATTAACTGATGTTAAAATGCAGCAATGCAAGTGGTGTGTGTTTTTTAGAATTATTTACAAGAAAAAATCAAGTTACAAATTCACGAAACATCAATCGAATAGAATGAGTTTAGGAAAATGGGGCATGTGAGTGATACTAATTCGCATGCGCAGTAGTGACCTCATCAAATCAATATCATGCACCTACACATTAAATAAATATCAATGGCTTGTCTCGTAGGTGGATTTGTTAAATTCATATAGAGGAATTGGATGCATTGTACAGTTTATGACAAAAGGCTAAATAATTACAGACAGAGAGAGAGAGAGAGAGAGCAAGGGAAACAAATGATAGTCGACGTATGGAAAACACGTGGTGCAGCTGCTGCTGCTGGTACTGAACTCGGGCTTAAATGAAGCGAACATGTGTATTATGTTGCATAAATAAACGCTATTATCAACACATGTCTAATTGTTCGCACAATCATATAAATTAATGCTAAGAGAAATGAAATCACTAAATGCATATGCCGACCTAGAATTCACAATAAACTAATCGTTCTAACAATTAAATATTCATTTATATTCATATGTACGGAGTAACGCGTAAATTAGTGGAATGTTCTCAATATACCACGATATACAACTAACCGTTCTTTGCTCATAAAATTCTCTGTCATAATTTGTTAATGAATTTATTTTAATATAAATTACTATTCTTACCTCTTGTAATACATTGTCCTGTTTCTTTGTTGATAAATTCAAGTAACGTTCTTGACTTTGACAAAATTTTGCAGTTTGTTTATCAAATTTTTTCTTTCCTTCCTAAAATATAAAAATTGTCAGTTGTGGCAATATAATACGATGTATATTATAATATGCAATTTCTTACTTTAACGCCTCCTATATGCTTTTTTCTAAATAATTCCAGGGGCACAACTACTTGATCGTACGCTGTTTTCAACTGAAAAAGAAATCAAAATTGTTTATTATTTACTGTACGATATCGAAGAGGAATTCTAATACTTAGTGTTAAATAACGATAACCTTTAATCATTTAAGATTACTATTTTAATTAAATATATTCGATGCAATTACGTTACGGTTCAATATAATTTAGCGTTTAAAATTCCCAGGTTTTAATTTATTATAAGTCAAGGCAACAATTAGCGATAACAAAACAATGCATTCAATACAATCAAAGATTCGGACATTAAATTACCAAATTAAATAACTTTTCAATATCATTTCTTAAAAATATTTCTTTTCGTGATATGAAAACTTGAAAAAAGTAATTTTTCTCTAGAGATGAATTAAATCACATGTACACTTTAATTTCCATTTGACATTTACAATATACATTTATGATCATTTATCACAGTTAGCAAGAAGAAGAAGAGACTTTATATGTCAGAAGTATTCAGGGCATTCTTTCAATGTAAATATAGTCACGCGGAAGACCTTTCTTGAATCAACCTTACGATACAAAGTAAGAAACGGTCGCATCTTCATCGCAGGTCCGGATTATATGCAAAATTATTATTTCAAAATATACACTACACACAATGGTAACCTGTTTTGCTTTGCTCTTATTTATTTATACGATTTTTGTACTGTGTAAAATCTTATAATTTCTTGTAAATTAAAAGTAAAATTTTAAAAGGTTACACAATACTTTTGAACTTGCTCCAAGGCTTTCATTGCGTAATCCGGCCCTGTTTTCACAAGATGAAAGTGAAGGTATACTAGTATTAAAAGTAATATGTATTGCACTGTATTTCACTGCATACAGTATTTACTGGAGTTCAAATAAAATTCATGAAAATATTCGTATAATACATGTTGTATTCTAAGAAAATTGACTTTCCGTTTGTAGCAAGTACTTAAGGAGAGTTAGTAACTACTGTTATTATAACTAGGTGTGGACTTGCAATACAAACAAACTCGTTAAAACTTGCATGGTTTCCTTATACCAATGTATGCAATTTAGTGTTCTAAAGAAAGAATATATTCTTTACCTTTGAGGAAAGACAAGATCAAATAAAGTATTTATAAATAATTTACTTTGCATGTAATTATTTCTACATACACTATAGTGTATAATAATATAATAGCTATAATAATAGCTAATAATATAAAAATACAGAAAAGTGTTTCATTTCGTTATAAAAGTATATTTGTTTTGTTACATTGGTGTATTTGTTTAATCAAAGTTATCAATATTGTAAAAAATATTCTTTAAGATAACAATGAATGAATTGATGAAAATATCAGTCTTTGTATATACTATATCAAGATTCGAGTAGCGAGAATAAAATATTACATCGTTTTTATCAGAATGATTAGACTAAGAACCGGCACATCAAAAATGATCTATGATCTATTCAAATAAGAACGGAAATGAGATAATTTAACAAAATTATATAAAGCCGAATTATACAGTTTCTAATCATTTTCTTTCATATTTTTTTTTCTGTAAAACACACTGGAAGGATAACGTAGTACCAATATGATCAAGGGTTTATTGAAGTTACAAAGGAACTTACCATTCTATCTCTCTCTTCCTCGATGGCGGCAATGAGTCTTCCAAACTCTCGAAGAGAGGAAGAGATGATGAGTTCATCGTCCGTTTGTGAGTCCCCGATGCACTCGAAGCTAAACCCTTGTAAACTTTTCGAGAACGTGCGCTGTGCGATGGATAGTTCTGGAACAATATACCACACGGGGTGAGAAAAATGGAAGGCGGGAAACAGTGTAATCGTGAGAAAACAGCGAAAACGCAGTTTTCCTCTTATCGATCGTAGAACTGCACGTTGCTCTTTCACAGTCGTGCATCTGGGGTTACATCTCACACACGGGGGCAGCTTATATCGCAGCATCTGTGTCTTATTCCTATTTTCATTTGAAATTCTATCACGTTTACTAACTTTGTCATTCTTGCAAACATTGTACTTTTGATATTAACTTTGTTTTTGCTGGAATTTTTTTCATAGAAGAAAGTTTAGAAAAGTTGCTTTACTAGAAAAAAGATCATCAAATAAAATCGTACTGACTTGAATGAATAAAACTTGTGAAACAGTCAACTTTAATTACTGGTTAAAATGTTATTCAATAGGATTTATTTGTGAAAAATAAAAACAATTAGGATAATAGCATTATAAATGATAAATTATGTATTTCCTTACATGTAACCTTAAATCTAATATAAAAATAGCCATTATATAAGCTGTCATGCATATAAGGACTGGAAAAAAAGATCCATCCGGATGGATTCTTATAATTAGTTACTGGCCTTCACAATAAAATTACGGTATATTATAAGACAATAGTTCTTCATTCAATAGCTGAAAGGTTATACGCTATATTGATTAAATTTTAATTAAATCTTAAACAATATGATATACACGCAACGTAGTACCATCACATA